>OOFC01041601.1:2074-27771 GCA_900323345.1 Pseudochromis fuscus | reverse complement strand
GGACACGCCCGCTGATGTCGGCCTCATGCTGATCTCAGGAACTGAAAAGGAGAAAGTAGAGAATTTAGTATTTTAAAAAATTGCAACATCAGAGTTAACAAATTAAAACATCATCACACAGCGTAGGGCACCGCCCACTCACAGATAACAGTGAATCAGAAGCATGTGGATGGTCCGTGTACAGCATTATTTTGGGGGATTTCTTGCGTGTGTTTGATGGAGAGCAGCTGAGAATCAGGCGGGACATGTGAGGGCAGACAGATGGTGACATACAAGGACTCTGATTGTATTCAAACTCAGGATGTTGCAGTTACTTGGCGTTTATCTAATGCCACTGTTCCTCCACGAAGCCCCAAATATTTTGCTCTGCTTGAAGGCAACATTTTTCTCAGCCAAAACAAGAGATTGTTGAAGGTTATTTCCAGAGTAGATGCATCTGAAAATGTTGATTTCATTACGCATCAAGCATGAACAGCTGTGGATCCTACACCTTCTACTGCCTCCAAACCAAAGCTTAGGTAATTAGTCCATAAGTAGATACATAATGAATCAGCAACAATTTTATTAATCAGCTCTTTCAGTAACAAAAAAAAATTATAAAGCATTTCATATACTAAATAAGTAATTGATTAACTGACTTCTCCTTTAAAATAACAAGTGTCCATTGCCTCTAACTTCATCTGTAATAAAATGCACTGACACACACAGCACACAGATATGTTTGTTCTATTAAATTACATTTAAAGCAGTGAATTTAATGGCAACTCAGCACAGCAATCAGAACCACAATTAAACTGCTATTCTCTGCTCGTCGAGCTGCCTCACAACAGAAACTGAACAATATGTAAATGGGAACAACTCCAGTAAATTATGAGTTCAGCTGTATCTAAACCTGTGGAGCAGAGAGCAAGAGAAAGGAGGTTCAACCAAGAGGTTTTTGTTGTTGTTGGTAAATAAGATGCTTAATCATTTCTTTATGTTTGGTCGTTTAGTGCGGATGGAAATGTTTGAAAAATGACCTTTGGATGCAGAGTGTTTTCATACACTGATGAAGAAGAAGAGAAGAGAAGAGAAGAGAAGAGAAGAGAAGAGAAGAGAAGAGAAGAGAAGAGAAGAGAAGAGAAAAGAAGAAGAAGAAGAAGAAGAAGAAGAAGAGTGATTTATTTTCTTTTTAAATCTCATAATAGTATTATGCCACCTTTCATTCTGTTACAGCAGTGAAGCTCCTCGGGTTGAAAGAGAAACAAATTGAATTTACAGGCACAAAGACATGAAGGCTGACAGGGGAGCTGGAGAGGATATCGAAATATGGACTCCAACAATGCAGCTTCTCTTAAACATATTGGACGATACAAAATGCCTTGGTTTGAAGACGCAGTGGCATAAAACGCACATCTGTCTGTTAAAAATGAGCTTCTTTCTATGGAATCAGACGACTCCCTATCACGGTCTGAGATACAGCAATTTGTCTGGCTGCTGTTTCAACCATAGGGGGTGCCTCTGCTACACTCTCCTGCTCTGAATTGTAATTTATTTTGAGCGTGCTCGCCACTAGCGCAGTGCCTGAACTGAGGGCAGCCCTCAATGAGTCATGCTTAATAAGGAGAGCCGTGCTCAAGCTTCAGCAGCCAGATCAGAAAATCAGCCTGAATTACACCAACGTGATTTACGTTAAGTAGGTAATTCCTACACACGCAGACAGCCAGCTCCCTCAAACGCACACATACGCTGGCAGATAGGTGCACACGACTGCTGGTGTGCGTGTGATTGTGTGGTAATCTGTGTGGACTGTAATCTGATTAGAGCAAATAAGATCTGGGAGAATCGAGCCTGGGTTAGTGCTTGTTTGTAAGACAGCGTCTAAGGTGTTTTGAACCAAAACCCGTCCCTCAGGCCAAATGGTACGTTTATATGGTGCGACTGTGTGTGAGTGGCCTCCGCATGAGTGTGAGTCTGGTGAATAGAGCGACCATAACTCGAGGACAGAGAGGGGGTGGTGGGGTCTTCAGGGTCAGCAGATTGAAACCCAGCAGCTGTCGATTTTGAAAGAACCAGGGCGTGAGTGTGTAACCTCACCCACACAATGAAACACACTTACAGCCAGAGCCAGAGCCCGAGTAGAGGTCCTCATCATCATAAAACTCATCCCTCGTCGACCCTTCGTCATCGATAGACGGCGACCACGTCTGTTGTCCCTGTCAGAGGCACAGAGAAACAAATAACAGAGATTAGAGTTATGCATCATGAATGACCGAGCTGTTTGTCATTTCATTTGAAAGAGAAACCACTTTGGCAGATTACATGCGCACACAGACACGCACACAACTGTCTGAGAGGAGGTGCAGGATGCATTATGCTGGACAGGGTAACATCTGTCTGTCTGTGGCTCCGTGGAGGAGCATAGTTAACGAGTCGATCTAAAGCTGGGATTTTGGCAGAGCAACATCAAAGCCTTTAAAGGAGAGAGGGGGCTTTCATTTAGTCTCTGCTTATGTGTCAAATGTAAGCGATGCACAGACTGTAAAGCAGCAAAGCATAGGAACGCAATTAACTTCCAAACTCAGACTCACTGGACTTAATGATTTTACTCATTAAGGATTAATGCAGTATTATTTTTTTTTATTGTTTGTTTGTTCAAGAAATGTTGTGCAAATGTCTCGAAACTGCCGGTTTTCTTCGACAATCGACTGATTTACAGCAGCAACGAGCAGATTTAAGAATCTGGAGCAAGAGAACCTGACATTACATATTTCTTTGTTAAACAGGTAATCAATCAGTTAATTAACCAGCTAATTGTTTCAGTACTAAATTGCTTTTGTTTTTTACCTCCATCGAGGAGGTTACATTTTTTCCTGTGTTGGTTTGTTTCTCAGCAACACTGCAGAAAAACAACTGAAGCAATCTCTTTTTTTATTGTGTGGGGATGAGGGGGGTGAGACCCAGAGAAGAAATAATTACATTTTGGACAAAGGATCAGAGGAGGAGATCTTGTCTGAAAAAAACTGAAATCCCACAAACCCCCTCTCTCCTATAATAGGTGAATATATGAACAATATAATGTGGCTATTTCACTACGAGTGGGCCAAAGGCTATAGCATCAGTACAGCTGGATTATTCCTTAGTGAAGGTTTGTGCTCTCTGAGTGTTTTCTGGTCACAGGAAGAGGAGTCAGCTCAGTGATGCTATATTCAGCTACAGCTTTGAGTTGAAATAAAACAAATAAATAACTTTGTCCTCATCAGGGTGCCAGATGAAAAGTTCAGGGATCACCACAGTTCATCCTGATAGGATCGGGAATGTCTCACCAGTTTTCATGGCAATCCATCTCAAAGCTGTTGAGCTATTTCAGACCGGACCAAAGTTACAGTGGTCATCCACAGAACTAGCACGGCTACAAATGCTCGTCACCATTTCTCAGAGCACAAGGTGATGCTTTCAGATTGCTTGTTTTGTCTAAGCAGCAGTTGAAGATGTGTGTGATGGAAATTCTTTGCCAACTGCTGTGAAAAATGCCCTAAGGAGGATTTTTTTTAATTAACACCTGATCTGGGAGAATGACCTATCAGACTGTCTACGTCTCCCGTCTACATGTTCAGATAAGGACATTTTTCAAAGGCCACCACTCCTCCTCCTTCACATAGGGAGATAAATCATGTTAAATATGCAAGGTCTTTCTCCTATAAAGGGTGTTTTGGGTCCTTGCTGTTGCAGACAGATAATTTAATCACTGCATACCTATCAGGAGGAAAAACTCCCCACAACAAGAACTGAAAAAAAAAAATCTCCAAATCCTCATATTTGAGAACTAATAACAAGTAGATGTTTTATCTGGTAAATGGCTTGAATGACTAATTAATGATCAGCATTGTCTGCAAGTCACTCATCACCTTGTTGAGATGGAGAATATCATCTTCTGGATCACTGCTGCTGTGCATTAGAGTTTTACTGCAGCACCCTGCAGGCTCTCTGTCTGCAAATGCCTGTAAATGTCTCTCATGGATCAATTCACAGCATCCTCCCTCCTCATCACTTCCACCTTAATCCAGGTCTAATTCATGTCAGGGCTGCGAGGGGGAAAGCGCGAGCTTGCCGACCTCTGCCAGGGTCAGGTAGGAGAGATTAGTCGTGGATCGCTCAGGAGTTGAACCTCTGAAGTGAATGACCTCAGCCTCCGGTCACTTTGAGGCTGATCCCTACTCTCTCTTCATTCATCTCTCTCTCCCTCTACTTCTCTTGACCTCAATCCCACATCCCTGCAATGTTTAAACACACACTTTAGCACTCACACGGCTGTTCCCATCATACAGGGTCAACTAATACTGATATCAAATGCATGCACTTAAGAGACACCACATACTGCAGAGGAAAGATAAATTTCAAATTACAGTGCACACAGTAGTTTGCTTCAAGATCGGCTTCAAAGAGCGATGCCGAATTAATTCGTATTTCAAGTGCGGTGCGAGATGTAGATACACACAGTCACATCAATAAAAACTACACAATATAGATGCCAAGAACAAATATATATTATCTTTATTGATTTACATCGACATGATTGATGATACTTGAACTTTGCTTGCAACATTGGGCTGTACCTTTTACTTTGATGTGAAGATAATGAAGCTTTGTTACAGCTATAACTACCTAAACAGAGTAGTTCAAAAGATCCTCGTCTACCACCTTAAATATACATTGTAATGTCTGGCTGTTAAAAGGAGTCTGCTCTGTATGAAAGGTGCTTTGAGTTGTGCTACCTGGGGGCAGCTGAGCAAGCAGTTAACACAACACTGATGTTTTATCACTTTGTAACGTCGACATGCTCAACTTGCTAGCAAACATTTGCTCATTTGCACATCAAGCAGGCAAGAGGGTACATTAGCATTAGGAGCTGCGTTCGTGGTCATGATGAGGTTCAACACTAACTCTTCTTTCCAGCTCTGTTTTTGGTCTCTAAGAGGCTCTTTAAATGCTAAATGCTGCACTATGTTCACCAGTCAGTCACTAACGTGGTCTGTATATCTTTGCTATTGCACAGTGGACAAATAAAAAGGATTGATCCGAGGCTATAAAACCAAAAGTGTTCCCTGAAACGACTTGAGGACTCCAGCTTATAGTTTGATAATCAGTTTGATATTAGCCATGTGATCATTTTCTGTAGGGTCATCACTAGAACAGCCATTTCACTTTATACATTCAGTCCACGATTATGCTTTTGTAAGTGCAGGTCTATCACATGTAATAGAGTGATTGTGTGGAGTTGATAGTTTGAATAAAGCATCTCAATACTTCCTCCTCTGCTGCCTTCTGTATTTTGAGCCCTGATCTTGATCGCACTTGGTGGAGCAATGTGCCAAAAATAACAAACACAAAGGGCTCAGTTTTGCTCCAGGTATTGGAAAACAGTCAGTCCACCGCTGAAAATCTGACCAAAGCAAACCTATCTCCTCAGCAATCTAAAGCCCATCCTGAGGCCCTGCAGAGCTGTTTTTGCTCGGCTGTGTGATGCTAATTGTATGCATGCACACACACACACACACACACACACACACACACACAGGAACACACTCAGAAGCAGAAGCTCCTCCCCGGCTCCAGACAGAGGAAACCTGATGCCTTTAAAAGCCAATAAAAGCATAATGGAATCTAGAAACCCGAGCATCTCAGTCCATCACATCACAGCATGAGGTGGAGCTGAAACGCTATATGTACCTCCTGAAAATGAAATTGACTTGAAGTTGTTTGGAAGCCAGACAGACCAAAGGATATTGGCTTCACAAAGTAGAGGGCTCAGAGTGTGTGTGTGTGTGTGTGTGCGCTCTTCACGCTTTGAGTGTAAATGTGTGTGTAACGGAGAAAAGTGTGTGTGAAGGTCTGGTGATGTCAAACCCCGCAAGTGGCGAAAAATACTGAAAAGACGTCTCAGTGCGAGGATGGTGCGAATGTGTGTGTGTGTGTGTGTGCTGTATTCCTGGGATCACTTTTACAATGAAGGCCGTTGCTATGGGCAACCTTTGCCTTTCACAGAAATTCCCGTCTCCCAGTGAGAAGCTACCAGACACACACACTCACTCTCACACACATATACGAGCTCTAACTACATAAGCAAAGGTGTTATGTAACGTCAAATAAACAACCTAAAAAACAACATCAAAACAGTCTGCTCCTCCGACTCCCCTCCTCTATCTGTTCCTCCCTCCTCGCCTCCCTTTCGCCTCCCCTCTGGATCCACAAACTTCGTGCCAGTGTATCCCTGTCCTCGCCCCATTTTCCTTTCATCTTAAACTCCATTTCTTATCTCGAGGCTACCCCCTCCGAAATTCAGCGTGGCTCCAAAAAAAAAAAAAAACCACACACACATACTTAAATAAACACACCCCTCCCCCAAGGTGGCACCAGAGCCCACCCCAGGGCCCCGTTTACAAGTCCCCAACACACACAACTCACATCCAGGACTCAGACTATAGCTGCAGAGCTTGGTCCCCTGTTTGTCTGTGCTGTTTGTGTGTGTTTAAATGTGCATCATCTGTTTATCCCAACATTTAACAGTAATATATAATCACCCTCTGTGCCTCGGCATGTTAAATTTATGAGTCAATATTATAAGTGTGAATTCACGGTATGGCGGGCAGTAGTGCGTCACTGTAAGTAATTACAGTGTGTGCGTCTGAATGGGTATAATCACAGGTTTTGTTTGTGGTGTGTGTATACACGCAGACACAGATGCCCCTCAGACGTATCCGTGTGGGTGTGAGCGAGTGTTTTACGTGATTTTGGGGGAGTCGAATTGGGCCAGCTCTGCATTTTGCCTCTGTTTCGGGAGCTATAAACAGCTGTACTTTCAGCCTGCACCACATAGCTAACTAACCACAACGAGACGCAACGAGCTCTCCTCCACCGCACGCATAACCTAGGGCCAAAATCATCTGTATGTTGCCCTCAATTTCCCTCCACCACTGCATTTTGTTCCCATTTGTTATAAAAGGAAACTGTAAGATGACAGCCATTTTCAGCTGGATCTGCGGACTGAATGCAATCCTGGTTTTTGGCAATGTATGAAGTAGTGCCATTGTAAGACATGCAGTGCCAGTTGGAGTCATTTTAAAACAATCTGGGAGCTGGGGATGTATAATTATGTATACTTCTGTAAAAGGACAAGGGGAAAACATCAAACTGAGGGACAGAAAAACAGAAAAAGCAGATAAAGAATTGGCTTTTTGGGAGGAGGGGAGGTTTCATAAAGCAAACCCAGGTACATGCTCTGAGGGGTGATTCAGGTAGAAACATGATCTCAAGCTGACATCAGGCTTTGCACTATAAATTTGATCCTATACACTATAGCTTCTGTGTGCATGTGAGTGTGTGTGTGTCGGAGTTCATTTCACAGCTACAGAGCCTGGATTTTAAACCTGAGTCGACAATGCTGCAATTTCGCAGATATTAATATTGCACAGGAGCTAATCTGTTCCAGATTTTAATTTGGGTTTGGAGTGAAAAAGAGCAAGATTATAAAGAGTGTGATTGTCTGATATTAAAGCAACAACACTGCAGCAGCCTGATAATAGAGGGTGTATGTATAAAGGTTATATGACAATTACCAGCATCAGTGTGGGAGAGAAAAAGATCAAGGTGTGTGTGTGTGTGTGTGTGTGTGTGTGTGTGTCTTCTGTCTTTAGGAACAATGGGCGTATAAGGGCTCAAGATGATGCAGGAAGTCCGATAACAATAGGATGCAGAGGTAGTTCTATAGATATACTTACTCCCTCTCTCACACACGCTGGTGGAAGATTAGCTGGCAGATGTGTGTGTCCTGAAGATGAATTTTTATTTTTTTTTGGTTGTTTTTCTGGCTGGTCCAGTTCAGTTTGGAGATCCCCTTCAGGCTAGCGGTACAGATAGAGAGCTTCATTGTGATTGACTTCAAATGCATTCCTCAGTAACCCGAGAGGCTACTGCTGCTGCAGCACAATGCCTAGCAAACACACGCACACACACACACGCAAGCGTTTTAAGCTTTGCATACAATACACGCAATGCTGCTCTGCTTTGGAGAAATAATCGTTAATTGTGCTTTTTAATATGAGAGATTTTATCTGAGTGAATGTTCTGCTGCAGCATCTCTAAGCTCTCAAACTGTGAAGAATCATTTGAATACTCCCTCTGCTTTCTGGCACCATCTGTGAGTCCCACTCCTCTGTGTGTCCCTCCATTTACCGCAGCCACAGTGGTGGAGGAGACGAGAGGGGCAGCAATACAATGAAAGACACTGAGGTTGTGTCCATTTTTCACTCCACACTGTTCATTCAGAGAGAACCTGATTTTTAAGTACGGTCCAGAGGCGCTGGAGAACCTGCATCCTAAAATTCCTCTTTGAATAAATGTCTGACAGTCTAAACCTCCACGCGCCTTGTGTGAAGAGTTGCCTGTGAATGTTTTGATGCATTTCTTAAAGAACTCTCCAAACCCACCGGGACTTGACATCCCAGTTGTAGCAGGAAATGTGCTTTTGTGTGACTATGTTCTGCACTTTATTTTGTAAAAAGGCAAAATAACATTTGCCCCGAATTACATCCTGCCCACATTTCAGGATTCACATGATTCACTGAAGTGAAAGACGCTCTGTCTTCTATTTCCCTGTGACTTTAATACTTGTTAGTGACGGATGAATGTAAAACTATGCAACAGTTTACAGGAAAAAAAAGCAAGATTTAACTTCTCTTAGCTTCTCCTGAAGATTCGCAAATATTTTTAAAAAAGAAACAAGATTGTGCTTTGAAAGCTGACTATCACTGAGACAACTGCAGTTTTTAAATCAGTGATGAAAGTAATATACACAAAGACTGTGTATAGAAAGCGTGACGTGACCTGCTGGTTTGTGGATGCGACCGTATTTGAGTATAAAAGGAGGAGTGTAACCTAACCTTTGAACCTTAGGACACTGCCCAATCTGTATGAGACTTGCAGATCAAAATAACCAAAACCCTGAATCTCCCTCTTTTTGAAGCCTAATGACTGTACTGACTGAATATTTCATGATTAAATACGACCATTTTCGAATTGAAGTCAACTGGAGACAGCATCTAGTGGCCATCTGGAGTATTGCCCTTCTTTGCATTTCTGCATCAGCCTCATTTTTGAGACCCAGTCGTCCATTTCTGAATACAGTCTCTAAATATACATCACAAATTTCCCAGGCATGCCAACTTTTTAAAAAATGAGGGTGATGCATCTTCACTGACTGACAGTATATTTACAAAGTCACATCACAGTCCTGCATGGTGGCGCATGGTGGTGCTGTATATAATCATACGTTCATCCAATCTCATATGTTGATGACATATCGCACACACTAGGTGGTCCAAACACACACCATCCTCACAGCTACACCGCCGCCCGCCTTCAACAGCTCCACCTCCCAGATCTCCTCCTATATCACAGATTAGATGTATGTGAACTGTGGGTATTTCCCTCAGTGTGTTTGTGTATTTCAGGCTCCACTTACAGAGAGTCTGTGTTGAGCTCGCTCGTATTTGTCCCCGAGCATCACATGAGCAGAGCCACGTCGCTGAAACTAAATGTGTATTATTGTCACAATGAATGTTTTAAAGCCTCTATGTGGGTGTCCTGACTGCACTCAAGCACTGAGATGTCAAACTCGTCAACCAGGCACTCGCACACAGCATGACAAGTATGGCTTTAGAAAAAAAATAATAATAATACAATAATCATCCTGAAGAAATTTGAAAGCCAGATCAGCCCTGAAATAAGGTAAAGTGATGGTTATGGGCCACATTTCAAACCTCCCTGCAGTTTAATTCGCCGTAGGTGGAGAGCCCACGCTTCGTAAAGCAGCTGCTGATTCACGGCCGTCTCTGTGTCTGCTCCTCTCTGGAGCAGTCTGACCCACACTGATAAGAGCTGGAGAGCTTGAGCCGTGCTGTTCACTGACCGGAGAAGGCCGTCTCTCTACCTGGAAAGCGTCAGACTGCTTGGCACATGCCCTCCAACTATACTTGCACACTTACAGGAAAAACTGCAGCCTGTTTACTGTTTGTATTGTTCCACGCCCATCTCTTTCTTTCCGGAGAGGATCCCCGACCCTGTCAGCAGTGACCTCTAATCTCCCTCCATCTCTTGCCTTTTTCTGCCTCGTCTCACTCTCCACCCTGCTCCTCCCTCCTCCACCAGCTGGGCAGGCAGCCAACCTGGACGCTAACACACTTACGGTCAGACAAGAAGATGTGAGCGAGATAGAGGGCAGGCGGTGTGTGTGTGTGTGTGTCTGTGTGTGTGTGTGAGTAGGTTACCAGGTGATGGCCTGGTTAAGACACCTGCCACCTTCAGCAGAGATTAGCACAGAAAGCCTCTGCACAGTCATGCTGCTCACACACACACTGTGTCACCTTCTAACGCACACACACACAAAGACGGTCGAATGTCGAGACAGTATCTTGTAGCGATGACGTCAGGCGTGCTCCTGTGAACCTGAAAACAGCTAACACCTGCACGCTACAAACAAAGCTGAAAGAAATCCTGGAGGTGATTTAAAACCCTGATTTGTGGACACATACTGATCCTTTCACACCAGAGTAACACCTTCACATTGTTAGCAGGTCTGTATGTTTCACTGTGATACGATGCATGTTAGTTTTAACACCAGTTAGTCTAAAGAAACTAATTTGATCATGTTTGAGGTGAAGAAAGGCTGCTACTTTCATGTCTTATCAGCCTCAGACTAGTCTTATACACATCGGGCAGGGACCTTAGGTTCAAGGACCAAACCCACCTCCTCAATCCTTCTGCTCCCAAATAACCAACACATCCCAAACAACACAACACAACACATCCCTGCTTTCAAACCGTGAGTCCACAAACCAACGGGTAATTACGACTGGCAACGTTGAATTTTTCCAATCTTTGAGTTCGTATTCAAAAATAAATAAGTCTCAAGAGTCAAAATATATCATGAAAAGTTAACTCCTAAATCTTAATGGAACAAGTGTTGTATGTTAACCCTCACATGTCAAACAAAAGCAGTTAAGTTTGTACTTGTCTTATTTGTTTGTCGGTGTTTACTGATTCAGGCAGCGGGAGTCTACAGTAATGAGTGAGAATCTACAACACAACACGAAGCCTGGCAGCTGCCATCGTGATGTGAACGCTCACAAGTCGTAAACATGGGGATCTTTCACATCATTACCTTCCCTCCCACACCACATCAACACAGCACTGCGACATTTCGGGCTAAACCACAGAGAAATTACATAATTGACATTAGACCCTATAAAACCCTGTAACAAAACATATGATGGAAATATTATGGTTGAGTTGTGCTTCATGTATTAACCTGTAGAACGTTACAGTTTCTTCTTCATGTATTAACTTGCAGAATATTACACTGTCTGACTTCACAGTGAAGTGTGTCGCCTGCTTCGTGTACATCGTGTTGTCGTTTCACTTTTGCAGCATTTTGCTAAAACCTCAGTCAAACATAAAAACTTTTCTACAATCGTTTGCAATCAAGTTAAATTAAAGATACGCATGAATAAAACAACCCGTACTGACACATTTCTCCTGAATATTTGCTTTATTTCTTAAAGCACTGCCACTTGAAACATCCTTGACTTAGTGTAAATGTGAAAATGAACAAAAGCAATTAAAATATATATCAGATGCTTAATATTAGAAGATTTTTTGGACAAAAATACTCATCTGGGCATCACTACTTTTCACTCATCTGACCGAAGCTCTTTCTGTTTAGGACCTCTGACCCTTAGAGCCCATAGACCACTTTAGAAATGCATCACAGCTGTTATAGTCTCTACTTGTGTCAGAGCCAACTTTGCTCTGAGGTTTGAAACTCAGATAAAACTTCTGTCTTGCTGCTGGGCAATAATTTAAAGTTTTATGGCAGCAGCACTCCTCACCCTGTGGGTCCAAACCATTCAGCAGCCATCAAAATGATTTCCCAGCTACGTTTCTAATATATACATTCACTGCTATGCCTTTAGCGTCTGTGACGAATTTCCCCTGCAAAATAATCACTAATTTCTGCCCCCCGGGGCCTTCTTCTGGCAGTTAGCCAAGGAAAATATCTCCAGATTTAAAAGTTAAATTATCATTTGGTGTCAAGAGATTCTTTACAGTAACAGCTGCAGCAGGGGGTCATGAGCAGGCATCACTTTTTGTTCGCAGTGAAGAAACCCGCTGAGCAATTTTACACTTATTAGCTGTTTAAAAGATGGGAAGAGGCTCCTAATGTGTTGGATAAAAATCAGACTACATGGGGATTATTACTAAAATTAAGTTAGATGTCAGTATTTAGACCAAGTTCAGACAGAAAACAAAAATTAAAGCCTGACATTTAAAGCTGCCGTCCTTATTTTAAATATGTAATCATCTGAAACAGCTATTCTCATGGACACGATGCTGTAAGTGGTGCTGAGTGGGAAGGTGGAACCACTAGTACCTTGCCAAACACATTTCTGATCTTTTCCTACATGTTTGTCTCAGTTGTTCACACACGAGTGCTCACTGTGACCAATGGATGTGAACCACCGAGCAAAAACGATAAACATGTTCATGTACGACAGCCAGGAAATGAGTTAAATACTTTTTCTCTCTCTCTCTGTCGCCACTATTTTTAGTCATTTCTGCTGATCAAATTCCTGATAGCGCTACTGTGGCTGCTCCAAATTGCAGCCACGTTGGCCGTATTCATTCCCCGTACAAAACCTGTGGGAGGATGGCATTACATCGGCTCTAGTTTGTTATTCCAGCTTGCCTGGGACCTAAAGCTGTCTCTGTGCAGCACCAAACCACAGCTGAAAAGCATCCAAGCACTAATATTATCTTTCTAATATTATCTTTCTTCCACTGAGTTATAAAGGACAAAGATAATCTAAGTGATGAATGCCCTTATGTAAAGCCGTGCATTTGCTAAATATGGTATAAGGTACAGTGAATGGTTTGGTCAGAGAGCTGCAGGGACAGAACAGGTGCACAGTGGAGGAAAATCATGAATCTGGATCACTGAAGGGCAATTTAAATCCATTCTCTGGCACAGCACTTATCCCATATACCCGTCACAAAACAATAGACTCAAATCAATTTATGGCTCTGCTCATCGTATCTCAGTGTTCAGTCAAATGGTTTCATTGTTACCGTGACAATTAATCCTCATTAGGTGGAGGGCTGCCTGCCTTCTCTCTTTCATACAATTGATTATGAATTGAGAAACTGGGGATGACTTTAAATGAATCACCTACAAAATGTAACAAAATCACGTTTCCCTGGATCAATCATTTCTCCCAACCTCACTGCTAATGTCCATAAAAACGTCCTTTTGCCAATAATACACACATTTCATAAATTAAGTTTTTCTTTTGTTTTTTTTAATGTTCACACACGGGGATGAGTAAGAAGGATTCACAGGAAATGCAGCATGTAAGTAATGGAGCATTGTGCAATGTTATCAAACTGATATCAGCTTCACTATTTGCTGTATCAGAGCTGTATCTGGTTACCCAACATTAAAAAACACTCACAGCTTGTGAAACACTGGGTGGTTTTTACAAAGCAGTTACATTAAACAATGTCTGTGTCAAAGAGATAAGCACTAACTTGACTGCATCACAAATGTGGCTGCAGAACTAAATAAAAATCAGCTGTGGCGTCTTTCTGTCAGAGTGTAATTTTTTAATATTGCAGACGGAAACAGAACAACAAGCAGCAGCTGCAGCGAGCGGCAGGTAACCAAGTCATTCACTGGATCCTGCTGCTGTGTGGACAGCTACTCAGTTCTTTATTACAGCGGCTTGTTTGACTGCACTATAAACACACACACAGTTTCTCTCCTGTTGTATTTCTTGATCAAGTAGTGTAACAATCATACAGCAACCAGGACCGACCAGCCATTCAAAGTTCATTGGGATTAATGATTTCAAATATGGAAAACAAACATTCAGTTTGTCTGGTTGCCGTGAACACAATCAGCCAATCGGAGCTAAAAAAAAAAAAAAAAAAAAAAAAAACAGCAGCGACCCAGAGGCCCCTCGGAGACACGGCGTGTCTTTAACCTGTGATGTCTCAGTTTTTCCGACAAAACAAGCAGCTGACACTGAAGCGCGCCACAGACTCCAGTAGAGGTCACGTGACTGTATAGTGACACATCAGCTGGCCTGGAACCGTGTAATGGACTGGAGCAGTGAGACTGTCACACACACACACACAAATACTAATGCACAGACCCACTAGGGGAGCGGTATGATGGGAGGAGGGGTGATACACTCTGAGACAGGGAGGCAGAGAGATGTATATCTGTATGTAGGACCCAGCTGTTACACTAATCTGACAATCCAACAGGATTAAAGACCACATCTCAAGGCTGGCATACACACATACACACACACACAGGAGGCCTCTCTGCGTGGAATCCTCCTCCATTATAGATGACCTTATGAAACATGCATCTCTGAGTGAGTGTGAGTGAGTGTGTGTCACTGTCCTGCTGCCAGAAATGCCTTGAGATTCTGACACAAACTGCAGCTCCCACACTCGACAATACACTGCAGTGTATTTGCTGTGTTTATGAGTATGTGTGTGTTAGAGAGGTTTCATCCGTGGCGTTCAGTGAGTGTGTGTGTGTGTGTGTGTATTGATGTTTGGTTGGAGAAACGTTGCAGCGAGCAGCAAATGCTGCTGGGTAGCTGGTGGGTCAATGACTGCGTTTTTGTGGTCGTTTCTATGAAGTGCTGGAGAGAGAGAGAGGGGAGAAGGCCTGAATGCGGATTTATAAGTGTGTGTGTCTGTGTGCAAGTGTGTGTGTGTTTGAGTGTGATTATAGCCCAGCTCAATGGGCCTATTTCTGCAGGGCCAGTGGGAGGGCGTGGTGCCTGTGGCTGGAACTTTTCTCGTGTTTCTAAGGAACTTTTCAAAAGGGCTCAGAAATGTGGCTGCGTGTGAGAGAGAGCGCCCCGCGGACCATGATGCCTTTGTGCAGCAGAGAGTGAGAGAGGGGGCACTCAGAGTACACACACAAACGGTAATCAATGGTCTCTTCTCAACCCCAAATCGAAAACCTCAACGCACCCAGAAGATGATGAGAATCACATTTCTGCCGATATACAGTGATGGGAATCACAAGGCAGCGCCTGTGCGTGTGTGTGTGTTCATATAATTACAGCTTGAGTAATCAGGCTAATGACCGTCACGCAACTGTACAAAACGTCAAGCAAGGGAGGACGAGGAGACGGAGAGAAATCGATGCATAAAAAGAGAGAGTTTCGGAGAGGAAAGGTACAAATGGAGAATACTTCTGAGCAGAGGAAAAAAACAGCATGGAGGAATGATAGGGTGGATGGACCCAGAGGCAGGGGGTGGAGAACAAAGACAGGAGTGTTTTCGTCTTTGATGCAGGGGAGAAAAATCCAATCAGCCCTGTGTAATTCAATCGGGAATGGAAAGATGCACCTTTGCGAGGGTGTGTGCGCAGAGGGCATGATGAGTATTATTATCATGGCCATGCCTATCGTTTTCTCTCAAACACACACACACACAGGAGGTAAACACATTGCAGCTCCGAGGGCATCCCGAGCAGCTGACCTTGCTACACTCTCCTGGCTGCCTCCCGTTGGTTGACTGACTTCGGGGAGCTGACGGCCAATCCCAGGCCTTGGAGTGGTGTCCAGCCAATGACTGGAGGCCAAGTGACTGTCAGCGCAGCCAGATAGCCGATTGATTCCTCATGTATCATATCAGCCTTTGATATCGAATACTAATTACGCAGGTTGTGAGATCTGGCGGGGAGCGAGCTCTGAGATAAGGCGAGAGCAGCATATGGTCTCTGCCTTAATGGACCGCACAGACTGAATGCTCGTGACCTAATCGGATATTTATCATGAGATGCTGATTAACTCTGACGAATCAATGTCAGAAGACTTTAACAAATCACGAGCCAACGTGAGAAACCAGCAAGGAAACTAAGACGTGATTTTTTTTCAATGAATGGCTTCTTGTGTTGTGTCAAGAGATGTCATTTTATACATTGCATCATCTGATAAGATTGGATTTTACGCATCCTATATGGCATTGGTTCCCACACTGCAGGAGGATATAAGATGTTTAACCTTTAAACAACCTTTAAAATTCCACTTTTCCAAAGACTTCCTATTATTTTCAAGGCTGCAGTAACACTCTTAGAATATTTTTGAGCAGAGGGTCCTTTTATTTTGAAAATTTTACACTGAAATTTTGTATATTTCACTTTTAACTACAAAATTCCAAATATCCAGCTTTTTTTAATGTAAGGATTTGTGGTAAAAATGATATTTCATGATGTTATATAAAGAGTTGGAAACTACAACAAAGAGTTTTTTTAGTATTTTCTGACATTTTATGTAATAGAGAAGTTGTCAGATTATAAGAAACATAATTAACAGGCCTTAGTTATTAGATAGTGGCAGCCCTAAACAAATAGTATAGTCTAGTATTAATACTATACTAAGCATTTTCATTAATGTCACTTTTCATAGTATTAGCAATGCATTGTTCTATATCGTGCTAGCTTCTTGGAAGTAGAACAGAGGTGGTAGATCTAGGTAATGTTTCATCTTCTGGTTTAACAAAATGTCTGAAACTGTTGCCCCTTATCTGCCAAAGCCATAGACTGTATATAGAAATGGACAAAGCAACCGGGTCTTAAAAATGAGGCCAATGCAGAAGCACTAGTCTGGTCTCCAATCAGACCAGCCCTAAAGTTGAGTCATACACATTGGGCAGTGACCTTGGATTCAAGGGTCAGACCCGCCTCCTCACGCCTCCCTTCATATCCAAATATGGTAACTTCTGGGTCCAAACAACCAACATGGCGACTTTCCACACACCAACGGGTAATGTCATGGCGACGTTTAAATACCAAAAGCCTGGCTTCAAAATGTGAGTCCACAAACCAAAGCTCACTGTAGCTTTCTGAAACTACACCTCATCAAACATTAAGCTCAACATGTAACTTTACCACAAATCTTCACCTCATATTCCAGGTGTGAGACTCATATTCGTAATGTAAATAAGACATAAGCCATGCTAATTGTTTCCCCTGCTTCCAGTGTTTACTGTTAAACTACATTCTGACCCCAGCTCTGTACCTAATGCAGACACAAGAACAGCCATTATTCCTTTAAAAGGATCAACTGATGTAGAGCCACTGCTGCGTGGTGTATTAAGTAATAATAAAGCTGCAGGTAGCTGTAAACAAGCAGATAATGAGGATTAACAGGAAAAATATGCAGCACTGTATTCAATAACACTGGGGTAGGAGTTCGTCATTGCCACTCAGACGGTGCTATCTCCCTTCAGCCTCTGCTGAATCCAAAATAAATATGATCACAGGCTCCAGGTGAGAGCGTGCTCATTTATTTCTGATTGTTCTTTACAGTTGAAGATAGCTTCATCTCCCAGTGGGCAACATTACTCACTGACTAATTAATTAAGAGGTGGATTTAAGTAACTAATGGCTTGAAAATGATTGTCTAACACATAGATTAGCTGCAGAGTTCTTGGTATAACAATTGGTGATTGTTAATTGCTCCGTACTATGAGCTCCCACTTAATTAAAGTGTGATTGTGGAGCCTGCAAGTGGCAAAGTGGGCACCGTCGGTGTAAACCAGTGGAAACGTGTTAAAGGAGGACAGGGAAATATATGGGTTATGATACGATCTTGCTCTTCCAGCCCTCCTCTCGTCTGTCTCGGTGTAATCCTGTCCAGGTTGTTCTCTCCATTCAATCCGTCTCAGCTGCTATAAGCTCTTTACAGACCTGCGTTAACCACCAGTCTCTCTCTCTCTCTCTCTCTGCAGCTACCAGGACACCAATCCACCTCATCCATCTCCCTTTCATTTTCCCGTTTTTCTTCCTCGTCAGCTCCTCTGCTCTTTATCATTTCACTCCACCTAAAGCCAGTCCCTCCTCTTTCTTCCTCTATTTTCTGATGAGCTCCTCATATCCTTTTCTACCACATTTTACATATTAACAAATTCGATTCTCTGTCTAGTCCCCCCTCCCTCCACCTCCACCTCCTCCCTCCTCCCTCCTCCTCCTCCTCCTCCTCCTCCTCTCCTCCACACATCTGCTACATTTTGTTCTCCTCTCCAATCTGCTTCTTCTTTTCTCTCCTGCTGCACTTTAGCCACCACCCCGTCTTTTCATATCACTTTTGTCTGTGATTGCCTCTGACCTCATTCCCCTTTCATTTTCTTCAAATCTCCTCTCCCTCCACCTCTGCACAATATCTAATCACTTCTGTCGCCACACCTTCATGCTTTGTTCAATTTTTTTTTCAGGGTGGGGGTGGGTGTTTAACCACCCATGCTCCCTGTGTGTCATTAGGAGTTTAGTATGTCCAGCTTTATCTAATGTTTTATGTATTAGCAGACTGCAGGTATCAGAAAATTAAAGGGAGAGAGAAGCAATCGAACAGAAATATATTTGTTTTTCTTCTTCTCTCCCATCTTGTTAATTATCTTGCAACTAATTATGCGCGTGAGACGTCTGTGCTTTATTATTTCATTGATTTCTGGTGTTTATAGACCAAAAGAGTGATCGC
Organism: Pseudochromis fuscus; assembly: GCA_900323345.1. Classification (NCBI taxonomy): domain Eukaryota; kingdom Metazoa; phylum Chordata; class Actinopteri; family Pseudochromidae; genus Pseudochromis; species Pseudochromis fuscus. Next base: position 9,172 of record OOFC01041601.1, on the reverse strand, counting down.
TTAGTCAAGAAAATAAGTGACAGAATAATTGCTTATGAAAATAATTGTTAGTTCAATTCATTATCCAACTAAATACAGCTGCAGCTCACATTAGAGAGGGACTCGGCTAATTCTAAATTGTCAAAAAGGGGGATTAATGTCAAAGAGAAGTGATGCCTCTCCTCTCCTGTGTGAGTACCTCCTCCTCCTCCTGTGGTGTATAATGTTTCAGTGTTGTGCGACCTGTCAGTCTGTCTTGTGTATCTGCCTCAGTCATATCATGTCCTGTCGCACAGACACCCCACTCGGTCCACCGAGGGAAACAATTATCACGTCACACACAGCAAAATAAACAATACGCTCACACACACGCACGCACGCTCTCAGTGTCAGTCAGCCTTTCAGACCTGAGTCTCTGCTGGCTAAGATTAGAGGCTAATCCACAACTGTTGGAATGAAAGATTAAGAATGAATCACCTGCTGCTGCAAAAGCGTGTGTGTGTGTGTTGGAGCGTGTGTTTGTGTGCACGTGGAGGCGTTTATAGAAAGCCCCCTATGGGAAAGAAACCTGCTGCAACCACCGAGCAATATTACAGAATCCCTAACCTCCCAACCACACACACACACACACACACACACTTTCAGTCCATCATACACACACAGCTCATTAGCTTTAGTGGCTTGTTCAAACTGCAAATGCCTTTGAAAGAGCCCTTTAAAGAACTGGGGTTCAAAGGTTTACTTCAGAGGGTCCACACACACAAACAAGCACATTACACACACACACACACACACACACACACACACACACCAGGTTTCTGTGTCTGTATTTAATTGGATCAATGTTCTTCCCTCATGGCTTGCCGATAATTGAGGGGACGTGAGTAACATGTGGGAAGCCTTTTGTTACTAACTTCCTGTTTATAAAGACAGGCAGAATAAACGAGGAGCTCTGCAGCGGTGGAGGAGGAAGAGGAAGAGGAGGAAGAGGGCTGCTGGGTGGAGGGTGTAGCGATGGATGGATGGAGAGAGGAAAAACGTTGCAGCAATGAGCTCCTGACCTCGTTCACTCCTCTGTCGGGACGCTGGGCTAAATAATTCAAACACACACATACACAGTCACATGCCTCTCGCACACAGTATTTCTCGCTCTCGTTCGCACAAGCGGCCTCCCTGTGCTCCTTCGATGCCTTCCTCTGCCTCCGTTTCACTTGTAAACACACACGTAAAAACACACACACCTATATAAAATCTCCACTTTGTGCACCACTCAGGAAGCTCCCCCTTGATTTGGAGCTTGAAGGCCGGATCTATAAATACTCACTTCCTGTGTCCATGCTGTAACCCCACGACCAGTTAAGCACACAAACTCGCTTACTGGTCGTAAACACCACAAGTGGATCTCTGTCACAGAGTGAATTTTAATAAAATTGTAATTAAAACTTTACTTTCCAAAACCCCCTGATCAACAGAGATGACAAGAAGAGTTGGTTAAATAATATTAAAAATAAACACTGCAATTAATTCTCCATGTGCTGTAATTAAAAACATACATCAGAAATAGATATCTGTAGATGAAAACTGACAAAATCTTCTGGTTTTCAAAGAAAAAGATGAAATGTAGTGAAAATAAAAAACATTATGCAGACCAATTAAAGACAAATGAAGGGACAAAAAAAGGAAAATCTGTCACATTTCTCCTGATCTGAGCCTCTCCCTCTGCAAAACTTTTACATGAGGTGAAAAACTTTCTCAGATTCTGTATGACTGAACCACAAGAAGTGATTCAAATGTTCATACATATACAACCTCGTGTGTTCATGATTTGACCCGACGCCACTCCCTTCCTACTTGATATGTATCTCTTTCCATCGGGCTTTAAAGACGTTCACCTGAGAAGAACGTGCTCCCAGTGGATCAGTGATAACATTTCCAGTCAGAGCGAGTGAAAAAGCAAGTCTGAGCTGTGGACATGCAGCCAAGCAGCAGAGCATGGACAGCAGAGGAGATCTGGTGTCATCAGTAGGTGAGCGAAAGGAAAACTAAAACCTTGTTCTGAGGGTTTTTCCCCCCCAGTTGTGTTTTTTTTTTTCACTATAGCACAGTAATATTGCACAGTTTATCATACACTGTGTTATTTCATGGCCAAATCGATACCTGTCAAATGTCCATGGGAGATTTGTTTAGTCTATAAAATCACATGTTCCCAGAGCCCTCGTCACATCAAACCCAAAGAAATGTGATTTACAAAGAAAGGGGAGATAAATTATTAGATTTTAGCTTTTTTCAAATCATTTTATGGCTTCCTTAGTAAGCAGACAGTGGAGTTATGGCAGGATGTGATGGAGGAGAGAGATGGCAGTGCAGAGAAGGTCCTCATTAAGATAGCTGCTGCTTTAAAAGCTTACCATCAGGACACCCCATATGTTTGGCATTTATTTCTTAAATAAATGACAATTAATGGACTATCAAAACTGCTGGTAATTATTTTCTTTGACAGAACAATGTATGACTGCAACTAATGGTTATTTTCATAATTAATTAATCTAAATCTTCCTAATTAATCATTTAGCCCAGAAAATGTGATGTAATGAAAATGAGAGTATGAAAACATGTCAATTTCAAGTGAATGTGCGGATTTGTCTGACTAACAGTTCAATACTGACAGATGATCACAGGAAACCAGCTGATGTTAGATGTACAAGTGAGCAACAGGCTGGGGGGAAAGATCCAGAAGAAGCTGGTAACTAAAGATCTTCAAACTACGAACTAGGACTAATTTATATTCTATATTCAAGAAAATATAGTTATGTTTTTATTTGGCAGAGAATGTAAACTGACCATCAGACAGACAGATGAAGAGGGAGTCGTGTGCTGGAGGTCAGACAGAGGCCAGCCTGACAGAGACGATACTCAGGGTCCAGTCGGGAGTGTGAAGGGCCGACCTTATCGCAGCCTCGGCACGCTCTTATCAGCCGGCTGCCAGGAAATACACATTCCAGCAGCTCCATTGGACAGGCCTGCGTGACCCCACCCATCCGGCCCTTCGTTAAGGCAATTACCTTGTTGTTACGGAAACGCAAATGGTACTAAATAAATACAAACATAGATGATGTGAGTGGAAAATGATAAGTATAGGTATAGTGTATAGTTAATGTGGTGCTGGAAGGCAACACACACACACACACACACACACACACATAGGTTTGTTAGTGGGAAGGAGGCGCCCTGTTTCTGGGGGTTTTATTTATAGCGAAAGCTCTAACACACAGATCCCAGAATGCTTTGTGGTTTTGGGAGACGGCACTGCATTTATGCTCTCTAATTTAGAGTCCTGTAATAGCACAAACACACACACACGCACACACACACACACACACACTACTGTAAAGGTGAAACACAGCTGCCATCTCGATTTTTTAATTCATTGTAGTGAAACAGATGGTAAAGAAAGGAGGGAGGAGGAGGAGGAGGAGAAAAGAGGCAGAGGGATCAGAACACAGACAGAAAGAGAAAGGACGAGGCAAAAAGTAAAAAAAAATAAAAGGGGATTCATAAAATAGAGATATGAGAAGCTGTGAATGAGAGAAAAAACAAAACAGAATGAAAGAGAAAAGAAGAAGGAGGAAAGGGAGGGGATGGAGAGGAGAGGAGAGAAGGAAAGGGGCGATAAAGCTGTGACAGCGGCAGCCATTCTGGTTGTCATGGCGACGGCCGTGGAGAGCAGGTAGAGCACGGTCTCCTGGGAATGAGCAGTGCACGCCTCCCTCCCTCCCTCTCTCTCTCTCTCTCTTGACATCCCTCCATCCCGTCTCCATCTCCATCTTTCTGGCCTCGCTCCATCCCCTCGCTGTCATCCCCATCATCCAGCCCTTATTTTCCCCACTCTGTCCTCCTCCACGTCTCCGCTATCACCCATCTTCTTTTAGTCCATCACTCTCCCACTTGCCTCCCACTCTTTCCTTCCACACCATGCCCCTTCACTTCCCTCCTCTTTTTTCCATCCTCACTCAGCGCTCGATTAGTTTCCCTTTTCTTTCTTCCCGCCTCCCCCCTCACTATCTCGCATCCCCATCTTGCCATTACCTTAACTCTTTTTCCATCCTTACCTCTCTCCATTTTACGCCCTCCCCTCCTTCGCTCTCCCTCATTATCTTGTGGTCTGTACACCTCCCTTTTTTTCCACTCCTCTCCCTCCCTCCCTCCTCATGTCTCTATATTCATCTAACCCCCACTCCAGAGAATATGGATGTGAGTATGTCTGCGCAGTGCTGCCCAATTACTGCGAGGGAGTCTGTGTGTGTTTAGTATCTACACGAGCTGTGTTTCGAGCCTGTTTTGACCTACCTAAAACACCTCCAGCGTTCTCCGTCTCCCTCTGACTCACTGAATCAACAAAACTGCTGCACACCAACCACGACTGTTCACAAGCACCCAGAGTGTCTGTGTTGCCAATGCAGTGCGTGTAAAATAATCAGGACTCCAAAGTTAATGTGCATCGGTGCATGTATGTGAGCAAGCGTGTCTGCACTTGTATGTATGTGCGTGTGTGTGTGTGAGTGTGTGTGTGTGTGTCACCAGCCATGAAGAAAGAAGCCAAAGTTTCCAGCTGGATGAATTCAGGCTATAAATGTGTTCTTTCTAATACATGGGATGACGTGAACACATTCCACTGGGGGAGTTTAGTGCTGCACAATGTGGGGCCAAATAAATGCTTTCTAAACTGTGAGTGAACAGCGTGAACGACAATAAAAAACACAACAACAACAAAAAAAAACATTACAACAATCTGGCACATCAGCCAGCATCTGAGTAAGTAAAGACTTAGCTGTGATCTTTTCAATACACAATGTAACTAGAAAACACACATAAATTAGTACAATGCTAGGATTTTTCAATATGTGTTTACTTCTGTTTGCATGCATCTTAGTAAATGTCTTCTCAACAAAGCTATGGTGACACATTGTCCAAATTGTTAAAACAAAAAAGTGTGAGGGTTAAAAAAGATCTGAATACACTTTTAATAGTGAGAGGTAAACTGTTCTAGATTTTAGGGCAGGGCAGCAAACACTCCAGAGCTTCAGTTTGTCTTTGCTAAAAGATGAGCTGCTGCAGGGAGTACAATAAATCACAACAATCTGGGTGTGAGGACTTATTTTTCAGCACTTTTACCTCAGAACATATCAATGAGTGAAGCCCGCACTATTTCTGCCCTGAGTTTTGTATTACAGGCTAAACGTGAGCTGACAACCCGTATTTTGTTGTTGTATTTTATTTTTGGAAATACTGGACCTCAACTGATGAGGCAATCATCTGCTTTTGACTAGAAGCAGCCTCAGTACACAAATGCGTTAATATAAATCAGACATGGGTCAAATATGACATCCAAGTTATTAGTATGCAGCTTGATATTCGAGGTTAACAAAGGTTCCCGAGATCGCTGCGGGCTGAGTTGAGCTCTCAGGGGGCTAATAATGATCGGCCTCTGTTTTATCCTCATTTAAACTGAGCGAACTTTTAGTTAGCGAGTAAAACTCCAGGCAGAGCGGCACATTCTCAGCCCCTATTGTTCTTTCAGCTCACAGGAGGATGTACCGAAATAACAGGTACTGTGAAGGCAGGTTTTCTCTGTCCCCACATGCTGTTATCGCTTTAATAGTAAATGGTAAATTCCATTCCTTCTGAGCTGAACCAAACACTAAGACTCCCTCCATGAGAAAGAAAAACTAATTTTAGTAAAAATGTGGCAGGGCTGCCAAGCTGGTCCATCCCATGTGATAAGAAATTGCCTTCAGATATGAGTGTGCAGCCGCTGTGCACATCGAACACACACACACACACACACGAATAGCCGAGGGGCGGAGACGGGGTGGAGGTAGGAGGGGGCAGATATTTTTCCCACTGAAAGCTATCGTTATTTTCTCACTGCTCACCTCCAGACGTCGGCTCGCTGAAAGTAGCACCGGATATGAACCGTGATCCTTTTCATTTCCTCTGACCACTGGAAGTTGAGCCCCATACCCTCATACACACACACACACACACACCTGAAATACCTCCTCCACCCTGGCACTGTTTTCTACCTGCCAGGTCGTGTGTGTGTGTGTGTGTGTGTGTGTGTGTGTGAGAGGACTTTGTCCTCCAGGAGGGTGAGAAGGACCCAGTTCCTGTGTCAAATTGCCTCTCACATTCCACACTCTCCCTCAATCCGCCTCGCTCGGGCTATTTTTTCCTCTTTCTTGATCCTTCTCTCTTTCTTCCCCTCTCTATGGGGGGCTTTGTCTGCTATCAGAGGCACAAAACACTGATTCATTCTACGAGTTAAACATGATCCTCAAGAACACAACACTTTTCCGCCACACACACCATAGCACACACTTTTCAAGGAGAGAGGGAGAGAGGGCTGGCGAGAACAAGTTTTTGGCAGTGGATATTCACTATTTTTGAGCCCACACACAGACAGATGGACAGTCAGGGCTCTCATGAAGGCAAACGGATGCACGCACACACACACGCGCGCGCACATACACACACACAGGCTATCTGTGGGACACAACAGATGTCTGTGGGAAAATCAGTCTCCCTTGTAAAATATAGTCACCCGGATATGATGTCACAATTTCGATAACAGGAAATACCCACAGAGACACAAAACTAAGACACACACACAGACACACAGACACAGACACACACACACACACGGACACAGTCAGCTGGTTTCAAGCCAAGAGGCATCTGACGAAGGAACTTGTCAGCAAGTGTGTGTGCCCATAGGTCATTTGTGTCTGAGTTCAAGGCCTGGGTTGCTTGAGGTGAGTCTTGTAATTAGAGGACAGTTGACATGTGTGTGTGTGTGCGTGTGTCCTTTATTAGAGCAACACCAGCATCCACCCGTGCACTCTTAACACAGTGTATATTTAAGTGTGTGTATATGTGTCACACCTGTCTCCATCTGTGCACTTAAGGATGGATTAGGTCAGCCGCAGGCCAAGGATCTTTGGCAGAGATTGCAACCGACTGACCTAGTAGTAATCTGTGTGTGTGTGTGTGTGTGTGTGTGTGTGTGAGAGAGAGAGAGATAGATCGGAAGAGCGTCGTGTAGGGAAAGAGTGTAGATCG
>OOFC01041565.1:2998-16520 GCA_900323345.1 Pseudochromis fuscus | reverse complement strand
GTAGTAGTAGTTAGTAGTGGGTAGTAGTGGTTAGCAGTGGGTAGTAGTGGTTAGTAGTAGTGGTAAGTAGTGCGTAGTAGTGGTTAGTACTGGGTAGTACTGGGTAGTAGTGGGTAGTAGTGCGTAGTAGTGGTTAGTACTGGGTAGTACTAGTGGTTAGTAGTGGGTAGTAGTGCGTAGTAGTGGTTAGTACTGGGTAGTAGAGGTTAGTAGTGGGTTGTAGTAGTGGTTAGTAGTGCGTAGTAGTGGTTAGTACTGGGTAGTAGTGGTTAGTAGTGCGTAGTAGTGGTTAGTACTGGGTAGTAGTGGTTAGTAGTGGGTAGTAGTGGTTAGTACTTGGTAGTAGTGGTTAGTAGTGGGTAGTAGTGGTTAGTAGTTGGTAGTAGTGGTTAGTAGTGGGTAGTAGTGGGTAGTAGTGGGTAGTAGTGCGTAGTAGTGGTTAGTAGTGGGTAGTAGTAGTGGTTAGTAGTGGGTAGTAGTAGTGGTTAGTAGTGCGTAGTAGTGGTTAGTAGTGGGTAGTAGTAGTGGTTAGTAGTGGGTAGTAGTGGGTAGTAGTAGTGGTTAGTATTGAGTAGTAGTGAGTAGTAATGAGTAGTAGTGAGTAGTAGTAGTGGTTGGTAGTGGGTAGTAGTGGTTAGTAGTGAGTAGTAGTGAGTAGTAATGAGTAGTAGTGAGTAGTAGTAGTGGTTAGTAGTGGGTAGTAGTAGTGGGTAGTAGTGAGTAGTAGTAGTGGTTAGTAGTGGGTAGTAGTGGTTAGTAGTGAGTAGTAGTACTGGGTAGTAGTGGGTAGTAGTGGGTAGTAGTGCGTAGTAGTGGTTACTACTGGGTAGTACTAGTGGTTAGTAGTGGGTAGTAGTGCGTAGTAGTGGTTAGTAGTGGGTCGTAGTAGTGGTTAGTAGTGGGTAGTAGTAGTGGTTAGTAGTGGGTAGTAGAAGTGGTTAGTAGTGCGTTGTAGTGGTTAGTAGTGGGTAGTAGTAGTGGTTAGTAGTGGGTAGTAGTGGGTAGTAGTAGTGGTTAGTAGTGAGTAGTAGTGGGTAGTAGTAGTGGTTAGTAGTGAGTAGTAGTGAGTAGTAATGAGTAGTAGTGAGTAGTAGTAGTGGTTAGTAGTGGGTAGTAGTGGTTAGTAGTGGTTAGTAGTGAGTAGTAGTGAGTAGTAGTGAGTAGTAGTTAGTAGTGAGTAGTAGTAGTGGTTAGTAGTGGGTAGTAGTGAGTAGTAGTGAGTAGTAGTGAGTAGTAGTGAGTAGTGGGTAGTAGTGGGTAGTAGTGTAGTAGTAGTGGTTAGTAGTGAGTAGTAGTAGTGGTTAGTAGTGGGTAGTAGTGGGTAGTAGTGGGTAGTAGTGAGTAGTAGTGGGTAGTAGTGAGTAGTAGTGAGTAGTAGTAGTAGTGGTTAGTAGTGGGTAGTAGTGGTTAGTAGTGAGTAGTAGTAGTGGTTAGTAGTGGGTTGTAGTGGGTGGTTGGTGGAGTGTACCAACATCAGCACTGCTTCAGACTGTGCTGAGCCATCACTACAGTAAAAGTCCAACTGTTTCCACAGGCCTGTTCAAACCTGATAACTTCTGTTCAATGAATGAATTATTGACACAGAACTTTCAAAGTAAAATGCTCCGAGTGTTTGATGAGTCAGCAGCAGCACTCAGACAACATGATGAAACAGAATCCTGAATCAGCACCGACACGACGCTGTAGATAAATAATCAACAACAACAGATTAGAGCGATTATAAAGGATGTTATGAGTGAGTCCAGTATTTAGCATGTCCACAGGTTTCTGTTGGAGAGCATCTCAGAACATCAGGGAGACCATGATGAGACTGGGAGAGGACAGCTCCACAGAATCAAAGTGTCCCAGTGTGTCCCAGCTTCACGGTCCAACAGTTGGTGGTGATGAAGCTGCAGTTTGTAGGCGTGTTGTGATTTGTTGGACTGATTGGTGTTTGTAATCCTGCTTTGGACAGAACGTCACATGACTGGAGACTCCATCTTCATAAATAATGATAATAACTTTGCATGAGACACCACATGGTTTGTTTTGAACAGTCAGAAAATGACAGATGATAATCTCATCTCACCTTTCAGAAGATCAGCAGTGTTTCTATATCTTGAATTATTTCTTTCTATATTTTTTTACAGTGAATTTGTTCTTCAGAGGATTTATCTGTCCGGTGTGCACGCCGTGGCGTTCTCAAACCCTGCTGTTTAATAACGATGTCACTTCTCTCAGCTTCTCTCGGCTTCTTATTAAGATGCTATTATCAATTAATATATCCCAGTATCTCTCTATTGATCCCATCCTGTCAAACTGTGATAAAATAGTCTTTTGTAGCCGGTGGCACAGTCGCTCACACGTACACAGACGTATGGCGTTGAGCTGCGAACACGTCCTGATGCAGATCATATCTTGACAGAATTCAATTTCCCATCTGAAATTAAAACCCTTTGCAGCCTTAATTGCTCTGAAATTGATGCAGGAAGTGAAGTGGGAGCCGGTGTGCTGTGTTATTTTGCTGTAGCGTGAACTTGATGGATATTTTAAAGAAGACAGAGACAGAGAAAATAGAAGTGGAGGAGCTAAAGGCTCATTAGGAGGAGGTGAAATTAAAAAATCTGCCTTGCAGGAAGAGGAGGAGAGAGAGGAGCAGGGCGTGAAGAGCGACAACCTGAAGGGATTATTGGAAATGTTAAAGGCTGAAGGACGGGCCGGTGTGAAGGCAGCGGCACCGAGCTCAGCAGCAGGAGTCGGATCAGAAACCATCAATCTGTCTCTGCTCAGCTGATTTGACAAACATCTCAGTGATGATGTGAAGATGATTCTGTGGGTTCAGTGAGTTCATTTAGATCAGGTTAATGACAGCGTGTCCACACAGCACAGCCAAGGACACAAACCATCTCATCAATGCACTAATTAGTTTCCTATTCAGTCTTAAAATCTTCATTTACTTAATGAAAACAAGTGGAAGATAAATCTGCCGGAGCGGTGAGAAAACTTCACTTGTTTCCAATACAAATCAACTGCTGTGAACAGTTTCCTGAAACGAGGTGTTATTGATGAGCTCACCTCAGCTCTGATGGATCAGCAGCAGCAGGTCCACAGACGACGGCGTTCACAACAATCCTGTTTATCCTCTTCTGTTACAGAGATCATCTGTGGGAGAAAGGTTCAATACATTTTAAACATAAAACATGAACATAAAGTTTGTTTCCTCATGAATTTTTTGTTGTCATAATTTCCTGGATAATTTATTTAGTTAAATTATTCGACAATCTCTTCAAAACTAAGTTTGTTTTCTCAAGATAATGAGAAAAATAACTGAAAAAACACTGAAATTAACTTGTCATCACAGCAACACACACAAAATAAAAAGGATTTAATCATGTGGACGCTGCAGGACTGTTTTCTGTAACATCCATTAACTGTCTGTAAGTGTTTGAGCTGATTTCTTTTGTCCATATTTATGATTTCATGCTCTCATTTTGTTGGTGGCTGTTTTTGTTTAGTTTGTTTTTGCTGTTGAATTGATCTGTTGTCGTTTCAGCATCATTGTAAATGACGGTGCAGCGAATGGAAGTTATTGACTTTTGAAGTTGTATTTGAACAAACAGACACTGATGCTGTTTGAGAAAATCTGCAGTGTGAGATGTTTTACTCATTCATACAAAGAAACAACATCTCTGGCATCAGACGCTCACGTCTCCTCTTCAGCAGAGAGTAAACCTGGTTCTGACCACAGATCCCTCTGCTTGATCCAAACCCTGGAGCAGCACTGACACCAGAGGTCAGTGTGTGAGAGACGAACAACACAACACATCAGATATGACTCTGATAATAACTTTAAGATGAAGCTCAGGTGATGCTCTGGTGCTGCAGCTGCAGTGCTGAGGTCAGCAGCAGGAGTGTGATGGTCACAGCCTGCAGCATCTGTAGGACGTCCACCCTCCTCACTGCAGGTCTGATGTGACTCGCCTGTGGGCGGGGCCTGAAGTCGTCTGTGATGTTTAGCTGCATCATGGTTCCACCTGAAGCTGCGTGAGGTTGTGCTGCTGCTGTGATGGGAGGAGGCTGTGAACACGTGGTGGTTTCCTCTCCTCCATCACTGAGACTCTCAGATGTTCAGGCCCATCTGCTCTGTAACAGCAGCTCGGTGGCGACTGCAGGAAAAGTTGGTGCTCGCCAAATCCCCGGTGAGCCTGTGCTGCATATTCAGCAGAACCCTGGACACATCAGGTGACCTCTCTCTGTCTGGTTGTTGTGAGGACGCTGCAGAAATCCCCTTTGTTTGTGGTTTTGAAGAAGGAACAGGAGCTTTTCCTCTGGTCTGAAATGGATCAGTCATCTCCACACAGCTGTGTTTGTGCCCTGTGGAGCTCCCCATAAAGATCTCTGTTTAACTAGACAACAGCTTTAATAAGGGCGAGGGGCTGGGTGCTACCTTCATGTGCGTCACCCTCAGGCTTTGCTGTGGGGGTTTGAGATTCACTCTGTCAGCAGCTGCTTCTCCTCCCGGTGTCTGGGTTAAATATCTCACTCACTGCTATCTGCTGTGTAATTTAACACATCACACGCATTTAATCTCTTATCAATATTTGCTCGCTCCCAGGGTCACGAGCCATTATCTGCTGTTGGGGAACAGTAATAAGGTGGATATTATATTAAAGCTGAGGCTGTTGTAGCTGTGGAGCCAACACAGCAGCAACACTGAGGCTGCAACGTACAAGGTTCAACTTTAGGCAGTTAAGCAGAAATGAATGCAGCTGATTCACACAGATGATGTTTATGCAGCTTTGTTCGAGAGCTATAAGCATCTGTGTGTCTGTAAATCAGCTGTTTTCTGTGCAGAGCTTTGTGGGAGCTGCTTTTAATGTGTGAACACCTCAGACAGGAAGTATGACAGGAAGTGCTGCAGCTCCTGTGTTTCCATCAGAGGTGAATTAAGATGACAAACTGTTTAAAACGTGATGCTGTGTGTGAACAACACACTCCACAGAAAATGAAAAGTCTGCTTTGCAGCTAAAGCACAAATTGATTCAATCAGTCAACAAAACCCAGACTGCAGCGGTGGTGGTGGTGGTGCTTCTTGTACCGTGTCTGTCCAGTTACTCTCACGTCGAGTTTGATTAATTTAATATGAAGAACACAATTGATTGAACTGGTGCACGTGACTGGAAACGTCCTAATGACTGTGGGAAAATGTGTGAGTCAGGGATAATTCAGATTCATCCTGACTGTGAGAGAGACCAGATTATCCCTGGAGTCTGTCACCACCCGGCTCACTGGGGATTAGGAGGCAACATAAAGCAGATGTTGTTGTGTTCATAAGTTCAGAGGAACAGAAAGTCCACGGTCACCAGACATGAACCCATGATTCATGGTCATGTTGGAGGATACAGTGAGATATCATCTCTGAGAGGCAGCACTGCTCCGTCATGGACAGCTTCATGGAGGCAGCCATCTTACATGTGCCATGTGATGTCAGAGCACTTCAACCAATCAGAGAGTTGGGAGAGGTTTTTCTGATTGGTTGAAGTGCTGTGACATCACATACGTGCAGCATGTGGAAGCTGCAGACCCGGTACAGGGACTGGGAGCTGACACTGGTTTGGATGCTCCCAGTCAGTCTGCTGGTATCTCCCAGTCTCTGTTAGATCCTCACATGCAGCTGTGTGTGTTTGTTTGTTTCCAGTTTCACTTCATCCATCACCCCCACACAAATACAGCTGTTACAATAAAGAAAACAATGTATTTCACTTCATATTTATTAGCAACACAAAAACAAACCATTTTTCCTCGATGATGAAGTGGAACCGAGGCCTGAATTTATTAATTTGCAGCAGCTGAATATGAATGAAGTTGGCGTGCAGAGCTGGAGATGAAACTCATTTGCTGTTTCACAAAGAGAAACTCGTCATGCATCCAGAAGTAAAGTGAAAGCAGCGGGAGGAGGAGCAGCGACTCTGGTGGAAACCAGCGGAGGGTCGAAGTCTACGACATCACTTCCTCTCTGACTTCAGCTGATTCACAGTCCAACAACATCCAGATCTCTCTCCTCTCCAGGCGTCGTCTGAGGAGCTCTCTGCTGGATCTCTGCATTACTCAGACCATCTACATTATTGAGGCCATTTCTGTTTGACACTCAGCTTTTAACTTCCCATTTCATTTGCTGCTTTAGAAACCTATCTGCTCTTTATAGTTAAGGACTCCCAGAAGATTGCCTGCGGCTGGATTTCAAACACTTATATGAATAAGTGGATTTATCTGCGATTGAAATCAGTTCAACTCTCCTCACTTCACAACCTTTATTTAGTACATTTGCCTCTCAGAGCGAGCTCTCACAAAGCATCAAATATGCACATAGAAGAAATCTGATGGAGCTTATTGGCTGCACTGAGATGAAAGTAACAAGTAAACATTGTATTTCCTACTTCTGTCATTCTCCTTGTTTCAGAGTTGGTACATTTCTGAAACTTTCCCCAACTCGCCTCCAAACGTGGATCCAGTGCCTGCAGCACAGCGAGCGACGGTGGAACCAACGGATTCTGTTCACTCTCAGCCAATGAAGCACATGATGACTCTGCTCCTTTGTTTTCGCCTGAGTCGCAGCAGAAGTTGTGGATTGTTTCAGGACACCTCCATCTGCATAGCCCTCAGTCAGCTGTTAATTCAGGAAGCTCCAAATGAACTGTGTATGCTCATCACCATTACAGGTACATGTGTGAGGACTTCCTTTGAAGTCTCTGTCACACACACTCACACACACTCTGGACTTTAGAAACGTCTTAGAGTCAGAGGAGGATTGATTGGAGGGAACACAGACTGTGAAGCTTCATGACTCTGCAGGGAGTCTGGTCAGGACTCAGCTGGTACAGGACTCAGCTGGTCAGGACTCAGCTGGTCAGGACTCAGCTGGTCAGGACTCAGCTGGTCAGGACTCAGCTGGTACAGGACTCAGCTGGTCAGGACTCAGCTGGTCAGGACTCAGCTGGTACAGGACTCAGCTGGTCAGGACTCAGCTGGTCAGGACTCAGCTGGTCAGGACTCAGCTGGTCAGGACTCAGCTGGTCAGGACTCAGGTGATGACAGTGATGCTCCAACGTTTCACTGTTGTTCAGCTGTTACACATCACTTAGTGGTTTATTGATCTTCTATCAGACTGTGTGTGGAGGTATCCTCATACCCAGTCTGTATTTTCAGGTAGACTGTTGATGCTTCTGTGGGAGAACAGAGATGTTTCCAACACTGATCCTTCAGTGACATCAGTGAAAATATTACAGCTGCTTCATCTGTTTGACTGAAGTTTAAAAGCTGCTTCAGTCCGAGCTGCAGGAGTGTTTCTCACAGTGTAGCTGTCAAACCTGTGGGTGGAGTCAGTGCAGTACTCGAGTACATGACTTACTCTCTGCTCCAGCTTCACGGTGAAGCAGCTGCAGGTGTTTGACTGGAGATGATGGAAAGAAGTTGACATGTGTGTGATGTGTAAATGCAGACTGATGGTTTTTATTATTCAGTTTTTATCATCATCATCAACCAGATCCACCAATATCTGGATCAATGATTAGTGTGTATCTGCAGCTATATTAATGATAGTAAAGTTAACAGTTCTAGTGTTTGGTAGTATTTCTCGTAACATTACTCTACCTTAAGTAATAGATTACCAAAGCCAGTGAGTGTTGCTGGAGTGGAGCATCAGTGGGATCAGGTCCTGCTGGATCTGCTGTTCACTGGTGATGTATCCATGTTGCTCTTCTGTTGTTTCTCTGTTACCTTGATGTCAGTGGGAACACATGGTGTGTGTGTGTGTGTGTGTGTGTGTGTGTGTGTGTGGGGGTGGGGGGTTCAAACCTCCTTTCAACTCTGACTCGTCAATAGATTTGCAGCTTTGTGGTGTGTGCACACGCTCCGAGCCCTGCACGGCCGTCACTCTGCTCCTCAGCTTTGATGGTTCACTTTGTGATTGAAGACCACCAAAGGTCCATGTTTAAGACCTGAGGGGCCCGGGCCTCCCTGAGCGCCCGGCGCCCTCGGCCTCCTCCCTCTCCCTCCCGTCTCTCTGACATTGTCTCCAAACATCAGCGGCGGGGTGTTTGATCTCTGCTCTGATCCCACCCTGACACTCTGTCTGTGTTTGAATCCTCGCTGCGTCTCCTCCCAGAGGCACGCAGCCCATGACATTGGATGTACGTTCACTGTATGTCGCCAGGGGCCTCAGGAGTGTCTCACATTGGACATGAAAGGTCTTTTCTGTATGTTAAGCCTCTTAAAGTGCCACAGCTGATCAAAGCAACACACTGCGGTCACGTTCTGTGGTTTTCAGCTGAGACAGAGTCCACACTGTAAAGCAGCTTGGACATACAAGCAGTTGGTGCAGGGCTGCCTGCACAAACCCTGCTTCCTGTGCTGCCCGTCAAACTGCTTCAAAAGTTTTATCACATACTAATGACTCAGTGAACACTGGTGTAATACGTCTGTCTAACAAATCCTTCCTCCCTGCTCGCTGCGATGCGCCATGCAGGGGTTTGACCTATTATTTCCTTCAATCATATTCAGCCCCAGGCCTGAGCTTTACGACTGGCAGGAGAATAGATTTAAGAAGCAGCAGTATTTGGTTTCCAGCCTCTCCACTGATCAAAGGTCGAGCTGCCTGTGAAGACAGAGACGCTGTACATCCTGTCCTCACAACAGTCCCTCCATTAGTCCAGCATCTCCACATGGGGATGTCCAGCGCTCTGCTCAGTGTGTCCTGCTTCTACACATCACAGCAAAGTGCAGCTTTTACCTTTTTACCGTCTGAGAAAACCAATGAGCACCTTTCTTTTTGCTGTGTGTTTAGTTTCAGTCTGAACTTCACCAGCGTCTCTGTGGACAGGTTTCTGTCACACACAGTGTCTCTATGTTCATGGTGTTTGTATCTGTGAGGATGAGTCTCAGTGCTGCTCTCAGACCATCCATCCTAACGTCCTGGTTGTGTTTCCAGTGGGCGGAGGAAGATGTTGTATCATCGTGTGCTGCTGTTTGTACCTTTTTCAGTGCAACAACTGAGCCTGTCAGAGATTACAAAAAATAAAATCTACTGATGGTACCTTTAGTAGAAACAAATATTTACCCTGTAACTGTGATTATTTGCATTCAAATGCTCCAATAAGTCGACTGTTTGTTGTACAGTGACATTTTTTACATTTAGATTTGAAAAGAAAACGATTTGATCCTGATCCAGGATTTTGGTATTTGAACGTGTCCATGTTGGTTGTTTGGAGCAGGAAGTGACCATATTTGGATATGAAGGGAGGAGTGAGGAGGCGGGTCTGACCCTTGAACCTGAGGACACTGTCCAATGAGGATGAGACTGGAGTTCAGGGCTGAAACCAGAGCTGTCAATCAGACTAGCCCCGCCCCTAACTCCTCCCCCCAGATCTCTGAGAAGAAGAGTTGACTTTATCTGATGACATCAGAATGACTTGTGGAGAAATGTATTGATGAATATTTCAGGATTGAAGATGAGGATGTTTGGATTGAAGTCAGTTGGAGCAGCACCTGGTGGCTGTTGGTGGTATTACACTGTGTTACATTTCTACACTGACTTCATTGCTTCGTCTCTGACCCACAGTCTCTGGGTGACTCTGTACCACTGAGATGCAGGAAGATGCTGATGTTACCAAACACGGTAAAGTTCCTGATAAAGGTTGAACTCATATTTGGATCCTGCATCAAGTGACCATGACTTTGACTCTTTGTATGTGGACAGTTTTCTGATCCCTGACCTGCACCCTCGATGACACTACGTCCTACACCCTCACTGTTAGCGTGCTAGCATAGCTTAAACTTCCACAGCAGAGAAAAGTTTGCAGTGATTTGTCAGATGTGTTGATTTGCTGATCATTAGCGTCACCACACTGCAACGCGGCTGCTTCATCTTTATTAGAGTAAACTGAAAATAAAGCATAAAAATGACTGCTGGCTTCAGTGTGCTAATTAGGACTTTGTGAGCTGACACACTTCATAAGCACAAAAAGTAAATGAATACAGAAATAATTAAATAAAGAGATTTAATCATCCTTACAAATGAAGACGAGCTCGGGTTCGACCTTGAACAAACGACAAAACAACAAAGACACGAAGAGAGAAAACAATGGTTGATGTAAGTTTGAATACCTGCACATAAGAAGGCAGGAGTCAGAGGAAGTGAGGTGTATGAACCCGTGTTTATGCAGATGAGTTATCATTTGCACAGTGTCAGGTTTCTTCAAAGGGAAAAGAAAACTTCAAAGAGATAGTGAATGGGTCATTTGACTAACAAGAGACAAGCGAAGCCTCCAACAACAGATCCTCAGTCTAATGATCAGGGAGAACAACACATCTCCACTGGATCCTGCTGCTTCAACATCAGCTTCTCCTGCAACACAACACACAACACACTGCTGCTCAGTGTCTCCTCTGGGATCAATAAACTATTCAGATTCTAATATTATATCATTACACACATTATAAAGTAAGAGCTCTGAAAACCACAGCTGCTGGTTGGGATTCATTCATTTGGTGTTTGATGGTTTATTTGTCTTAAGATAATTGAACTTTAATGCAATACTGAAGTTTATTTAAATATATATCATCAACAACTAACTTCATAGATACATCTTCTTAAGATAAAACCATCCTGTTAGAATATAGCAACATCACAGAATGAGTAACTACACATTCATGAAGTTATATTCACTTTAAAGTTTAATTGTTTAATTAAACTTTAAAGTTTTAGTAGTTTTGCTCGACACTGTAAATATAGATGCACAAGTAAATGATGGACATAGATTTTTAGTTGTATCATTCATGTGTGTATGTGTTTGTAAATTGTTTTTAAATGTTTATTTTTATATTTCTTTTTACATATTTTCTTTACAGTTATTTTCTACAATCTTTTTTGATGAACTGATTTTCCACCTGATATTGTTGCTGTGACCAAACTATTTCCCCAGCGTGGGACTAATGAATCATATTGCATCACATCACATCGTATGGTATCAGAGACACTGATGAGGGGGTGTTCAGGTTTCCTCTGCTTCATGTATTTACACTGACAGATTGTCAGTGCAGTGTAGTGACACTGTATGATTGTTTACAATGCAGCAGCACAAACAGCAGCAGTTGCAGGAGCTGTGTATTGAAGGTATATTTCTGATGTGACTGTGAGGTTGTAAGCAGCACATTCTGCATATTCTGACACAGAGCGAGCGAGTGGGTGCAGCACACAAATGTTTTGGTTTCCATCGATGTTCCTGTTGATGTGCAACAGCTTCGACCTCCAGTCCAGCGGTGGTGTTGGCTGTTCTCCGCTCTCTTCTGGGCAGAGTGGGCATAATGACGAGGGAAGAGCAGGGCGCCGTGCCAGGCAACAAATCAATACCTCAGGAAAATAAGATGCAAACCCAGCAGCTGCTGCTGCAGGGAACTGGTGTGTGTGTGTGTGTGTGTGTGTGTGTGTGTGTGTGTGTGTGTGTGTGTGTGTGATTCTGCATGTGAAGTGCAACTCAACAGTCCTGTGGAGAAGGGCGAACTGAAACAAATTACATTTCCAAACAAGGTCAATGTTCCAACATATTTGTGTGTCAGGAGGAGCTGGAGACGGAGGAGATGATGTCGTCCTTGCCCTGGTTGTTGTAACAGTTCACAGCAGCAGAGCAAACAAAAGAAATGTATAAACACACACTTTGATCTTATTTGTTTGGGTGGAAACATCTGAAAAGGCCTGAATGACCTCAGTGTAGAAGTCAACGCTCTCCAGTGCTGAACATCATCAGGAGGAGAAACCAGAGCTTCCTGCAGTGCTGCATCACAACAAGCATCCAGCTGTGGAGGCCTGAGGCCGACTCCACTGTCAGGCTGTAGAGTCAGAGTGTTTCCAGTGCAGAAGGTGCAGCTTCATAGACACACACTCAGTAGCAGTAGTTTGGATCACAGCGTGGACTGAACACACGTCTTCTCCTGCACTGAGCAGCTCGGGTCTGTAAAGGACACGATGGACCACTCAGCACAGGGTCCTCAGGTGTCCTCATGCCGAGGTGTCTTTGAGCCAAACACTGAGGGCTGAGGTCTTCCCAGAGGCAGGCTGTGTGAGAGGGTGAAGGAGGTGTTTGCTGCTCAGGTGAAGGTCAAACCATCTGCTGAGAGGCAGCGTGTGGTGACCTGCAGAAGATGATGCAGACGGTCACCTGCAGTGTGTCCTGAGGCACCTCTGCTCTCTTTAATACTGCTCCAACCAATCAGCTCCAGGACTCAGACAGGCTGATCATCAACAACCTCAGCTTTGTAAAGATGCTACAGCAGCTTACATCTCCACCTGAACTCATGTAAACCTGCACACACACACACACACACACACACACACACACACACACACACACACACACACAGATCAGCTGGGGAACAACTAAGAGCAGTGATCTGTAACATCATCACACCACACTCCATCCAAATAAAAACCTGCTGCAGATGTAATGAATGCACTGCACACTGATCAGCTGTAGTGATGTTCAGAAGATCTGTTTGGATCATATTACACTGATGTTAAGCTTTGTGAATCCGTCCAATCACGTGGAAGCTACAAACAGGTGCTGAGCTGATATGTGTTGACTCAGCAATATGTCAGCTTCATAGTACAGCTCCATATACAGATGAATGGAGGTCATTCAATTTGTCCAACATACCACAGAGCTCACTATCACCACATGCAGACAAACCCTCTCACTCTGGTCTGTGTGGAGGCAGCATCACTGTCAGTCTGATCTCCTGCTTCCTCCAGCAGCTCGCTCCATCTTTCAGGTTGGATGTGAAGCTGTGGACTGGATGTGAGACGATGGACCTCTGGGCACAGGAGGAACTTTACTGCTCTTTAGTAACTTTTGACAGGTTAAACAGAAGTGTGCTCCTGAACTTTAACTTACCTTCAGCGCTGGAGGAGAAAGTGAAGATGAAGCATGAAGGTTAGAAACCCTTCAGTCAGTCAGACTTTCAGAGTCTTCCTCCTCTGAGTGACAGTGTCTCAGTCTGACTGATGAAGGTTCAAACTTCTATGAAACCAGCATGTTTCCCTCCTTGAGTTTCTGCTGCTTTGACTTCAGCTGCGATGACTCCAACATGTTAACATCTGTGAACAGCTATGCAGAAAGCTGCTGTGCCATCGATGGTGGAGGCGGGCTCTTTGTCACAATGTGTCACTAAGGGCTGCGCGTCCAAATTATTTCATTACTCTTTAATGAATTCAATAAGATTAAGTTGATTGACAGCTCTGACAGGCCTCCCAGCGCGGCGCCTGCTGCTGGACCCACTAAATCTGCTTCAGAGACCAGCTGATGTCCAGACAGACCAGCTCTGAGACTCTGCTGCTGGACCCACTAAATCTGCTTCAGAGACCAGCTGATGTCCACACAGACCAGCTCTGAGACTCTGCTGCTGCTGCTGCTGCTGCTGCTGCTGGACAGTGTGACCATCACAGTCAGGGACATGGAGCCAGGAGCCACAGTGGTGGAGGTGTTACCACTAA
>OOFC01041557.1:18956-29270 GCA_900323345.1 Pseudochromis fuscus | reverse complement strand
GGCTCTTTGTTGTGAGGAATGTTCTTGTTCTTTGTGGTTTTTCTGGCCGACGGCCAAGACTGAAGAGTTTCTCCTGAGTGAGTCCAGACAACACACACACACACACACACACACACACACACACACACAAATTAATAAAGACAGATAAACATGGTGATAGGCTGACACTCATCATCACCATCATCATCATCTTCATCGACAGCTGCTCGGACAAATCTGTTTCACTCTGTCACAAAATCTATTTATTCTTTTCCTACTTCACTTTTCTCTGTTAGGGAATCGTCTTTTATTCATATTAACACAAACTTTACAGCTGCAACAAGGTGAAGGGTTGTTTTTCCCTGAGTTTTGTCTTTCAGGCAGCACTTCAGGCAGTTCTCAGCACAACGACCACACACTTCAGAGGTTTTACAGACTTTAACAGTACAACTGTTCAACACTGTTTCTTCATCAGTGTCCAAGCTGTACAGCAAGTACACATTTCAGATACTGTTGTTCAGTACTCATCCATACCTTTGGAAGGTAACTAAGAAATACACATGATAATATGTGTTGTAATCCAGAGGACACTGGAAGAAAATATGAATGAAAGCCAAAGCAGTAAAATATGAATTACCATATTTTCCGGACTATTGAGCACACCTGTCTATGAGCCGCGATATAATAAATTCGAACAGTTTCATGTGGTCCACTCTGACTGGGTCTGATGTGACGAGGCTAAATGTATTGGCAGCATGGCGCTTGCTAGCTTGTAAAAAGCTAACGAGCTTCGTGCCACCAATACATGAGCCACACCGGTGTTTAAGTTCAAAGCGTCGGAAAAAAGTAGCGACTTATAGTCCGGAAAATACAGTAATCTTCTTAATACAGGAGGGAAGTTAGACTGTAGTGAAGGTCCAGTTTTACTCAACTCTTTGGTTTCTGAAAGTGTTCACATGACATGAAAAGAGCAGTTTCTAACAAAGCGTCAATCAACCTGCTGTCAGCAGCACAGCTCAGTTACCACCAGGAAACACTGACAGAGTAGCAGCAGCTGTCAGAGTAATCAGTAGTTAGTAGGTATTACTAATATCACCTCTTAGCTAATGTTAGCTAACAAGCTATGCTAATGTAAACAAGTTCATTTCGCCTTGAATTTTACTAACTTAGGTAGTGTTTTCAGGTTTTCAAATACCTTTCATTGTCAACAGTTTCGATGGATCTCTTCCTTCTTCTTCAGGACGTCATCCAGATGTCGGGTGGTGACGTGCCTTATCAGCTGATGTTACTGTCAGGCACGTCACCACCCGACATCTGGATGACGTCCTGAAGAAGAAGGAAGGGATCCATCGAAACTGTCGACAACTAAAGGTATTTGAAAACCTGAAAACAGTAAAAAATCGCCTGATATAAAAGAACAAAACTAAGTTAACTAGCTATGTTGTTTTGCCATGTGTCAGTGGTCCAATCACATAGCTCCAAACACTTTGCCCCGCCTACACATCCTGTTTTTGCTAAGTTAGGTTTTCTGGAAATGATGTTTCAGGACTTTAATTCAACAGGTTTCCACACACATGTAAGTTTTATTAGTTTTGTCACACCAACAATCCAAAGTGTAAACTCTTAAAATGCTAAATTATATGAAACAAGCAGACACAGTGAATCTTCACTGTTTAAAAGTGTTCATGTTGTTTTATTAATCTGCTTTACAGAAATACTGCTGAACACATGTCAGTTCATTGTTTTTTAACCCAACGAACAAATGATTAAATTACATCAGAAGTTTGAATCTTGCTGAAAATGATCCTGAAAATCCATATCTCTTCATAATGGGCAGATGTGTTAAAAAATAAAGTCCTCTCTTAATTGATTTTGTTAAAAATCAACACACTTATGCAGGATGATCTTGTCGACAATCTGACAGAGATCAGACTGTGGATCTCTGAGTGCTCTCTAGTTTCAGCTGTTTGGGATCCTCAGGTAAATGTTTCCTCACCATCTAGTCTCTAAGTGTGTGTGTGTGTGTGTGTGTGTGCTGTGTTGTCGTGTGCACTGTGAGGCAACGGTGCTGACAGTGAATTAAAACCATAAAGACAGTTAAACAATGAGCTGAAACTGTTTAAAGGGATTTGTTCCATCATTTAGTCTGTGGATAAACTGCTCCCCTCACTCCCACTAACGCATAAAGTTGTGTTTTGTTGCATGAACGGCTTTAAAAACACAATCATCCCGGCTCTAAACAGCACAGGTCGCACACTAAGAGGAGCTTAAGTTGTACCTGGAGATATCTCCCAGCGCTCGTGTTGATGCTCTGCAAACAGCCACTTTAACTCTCAATGCTGCCGCGCGACATCTGGAACCGGAGGTCGGCTGCACTGTAATTTGTGAGGCAGTTAAAAACAAGGTGAGGTGCAAAGCCGGGAAAAGACGAGAGGCGGGGCTTCTCGTTATCTGTCATTAGCCGAGCGAGCCATTCATCTCTCTGGCATGTGTGGGTGAAAAGTACAGGTCCCGAGTTGCTGGGAACACTGGTGGGAAAACAGCTTTTTGTTTAGGAGGAGGTGGATTGAAAAGAAGAGCTGTGGTCAGAGACTGGGAGTAACAGATGGACGTAGACACCGTCCATCTGATACAAGCTGATTCTCCAGTCGAGGCCTGAAAGCAAAGCAGGTGTTTCCACTTTACTGTGTGGAGATGCACCAGGTGTGTGCAGCCTCATGGTCACTTCAGGAGAGGCAGAGTTGGAGGTTTTATCTGATGAATGTTTAGTTGGAATTACCGTATTTTCTGGACTATAGCCGCTACTTTTCTCTGACACTTTGAACTTAAACACCGGTGTTTCTCATGTATCGGTGGCACGAAGCTCGTTAGCTTTTTACAAGCTAGCAAGCTCTGTGCCACCGATACATTTAGCGTCGTCACATCAGACCCGGTCAGAGTGGACCACATGAAACTGTTTGAATAAATTCAATAGCGGCTTATAGACAGGTGCGCTCAATAGTCCAGAAAATACAGTATTTCTAAAAATACTGGATGATCATAGGTTCTCCCTCTGCTCTCACTGTCCAAAGACGTGCTGGTTTGGTGAATTGATGAGTCTGAATTGACCATAGGTGTGAGTGTGGATGTGTGTCTGTCTTTGTGTGTTAGTCCTGTGATTGGCTGGTGACCTGTACAGGGTGGACCCCGCCTCTGACCCATTACCAGCCAGGATAGGCTCCAGCAGACCCCTGCAACCTGATTTGGATAAAGCGGGTACAGAAGATGAATGAATAAAGTGTATGAACTGAAGGAGGTCACCAGGGCTCCAACTGACTTCAATTCAAAAATCCTCATTTTCAATCCTGAAATATTCAGTCAATACATTTCCCCACAAGTCATTCTGATGTCATTAGATAAAGTCACCTCCCTGTCACAGTGATCAGGTGGGAGGAGTTAGGGGCGGGGTTAGTCTGATTGACAGGGGGTCCATCTGAAAATCATATTAGGCTGAGAGAAGGGAGAGATTTATGGAGGTGGCTAGTTTGATTGACAGCTTTAGTCTCCATGATTTCCAGGTGTTTTGGTGAAGTCCAGTCACAAACACATTGGTCAGTGTCTTCAGGTTCAAAATGCTGCTGATGTCATTGTCCATCTCTTGCATACAGTCTGTGGTGGTACCAAGGGCAAGTATAGGCCACAGGACTCGACACTGAGCCGCTCCCATACATCTCGGATGTATCGCTGGAAGAGCAGCGATCAATGCTGAGCAGGTATCGATCCTGCTGATAATAGTCTGTATGGGCTTTTTACAGGCAGCTCTCAGGTACTAATGAACAGTCTGCAGAGCAGCAGCAGTGTCCTCACGTTGACTTTGGTTACCGCCTATGAATAGGAGGAAACGAGAGCTCCTCCTGGAGATCATTATTTCTGGAGAAAGACACTTACATGGCTGCATTTCTGTCAGCAGGAGCCTATTCTGAGCCTCTACATGTATATATATCTGTCCTCACTGCATGGCCACGTGGAGACTGATGTTTGAATGACGAAGGAAAGACTGATGTTTGTAAGATCCTGAAGTGGTCACATCTGGTGAAGCAGCTTGTTGGTTCTCATGTTTATTCCTCTAAAATCTGTGGATTTGAATTTTTTAAACAACTTGCTGCAGAATTACTTAAAGATCGACTTTCAGATGTTGCAAGACAGCTTTCAGATGTTGATACAGCTCCTACATGTCTATGAGGACAGCATCTTGTATTACACTTTTCACCTTGGTTTGGTTAGGTCTGCAACATTACTGAAAAAACTACTGAAGAGATCTTGAATATTTTTGAGAGACAGAATATTAACCAAGGAACAAATGATTAACAAATGATTAAACTTCAAGTTAGATCAGAGGATTTAAAAAAAAATCCTGAAAAACACCTGTTGAAGCCAATAATGTAATAACAGCAGATAACATAATAAATTTGCCCTTTTTGAAATGTAATAGGCCAATAATGTAATAACTGGCCAATAACGTAATAAATTATTATGTTATCGGTTCAGGACTTTTATGACATTATTGGCCAGTTATTACATTATTGGCCTATTACATTTCAAAAAGGGCAAATTTATTATGTTATCTGCTGTTATTACATTATTGGCTTCAACACCCCCCATCTGGTATCATGTTTTAACAAGATAGTGTTGCTATTCCACCACAAGAGGGCAACAGTGTTCAGTCTATAGCATGACAGATTTAAGTGACTATCAAACTCCACAGTTCTTTATGTTGAGTTGAGATCTTTTCACTAATTTTTGTTTAAGAAAATATTTAATTGTTCAAATTTTCATGACCTACTAGTCCAGGTTATGACAATATGCAGATGACATCTTCTATTATGTTGATATTACACCTTTTGCATTGGTTTTCATTAGGACAACAACATTATGGAAAAAACAGATCTCGATTATTTTTATTTTTTAAGAGAAAGAGTATCACCCAACGAAGAAATGATTACCGTATTTTCCGGACTCTTGAGCGTACCTGTCTATAAGCTGCTATTGAATTTATTCAACCAGTTTCATGTGGTCCACTCTTACCAGGTCTGATGTAACGACACTAAATGTATCGGCAGCACGGCGCTTGCTAGCTTGTAAAAAGCTAACAAGTTTCGTGCCACCGATACATGAGCCACACCAGTGTTTAAGTTCAAAGTGTTGGAAAAAAGTAGCAGCTTATAGTCCGGAAAATACGGTATATTTTGGATCTAGCAGGATCATCGGATGGGATCATGTTTGAAAAAAATTAACAGTTCTGGAAATTCTCGGTCTCTTACAATAGATGTTTTAAGGAGGTAGTGATGCTGTTCAACCATGACAGGACAACGGTGTTCAACCTGTAGCATCAGTCCAGCTGGATTATACCTGGGGCTTTGTGCTCTCTGAACATTTAAAACATTTGTGAGAAAATTAGTCACACAAATCAAAGTTGCTCAGGAGTTTTATTCTGTATCAGTTCAATGTGGGAAAGAATTGTTTCGCTCAAGTTTCTTCATTTGCTCTTTCATGTATTTCATTTCATGCAATCATTGTTTTTATAAGTCTCCTGTGGATAGTTGAGGGAAACCATTGAAAAAATCTATCAGCGCTAAAGATATTATCGGCGCTTTGAACACCACGAGTGCAGATATCTAATCTCATGTTCAAGTGTTTATTTCTCCCGAGGGACTTTGGGAAAGAGATTCAGATGTAATGACCCCAAAGTAAAGAAAAGGTGATGTGAAGTAACAGATCACGTTAAATCACTCCCCTGAAACACATCTTCACAGACAGATTTTAATAGTTTTTATGTGTTTTATTCCAAATGCTGAATTACCAGCTTTACTTCTTAACATCCCTGTAAGATATGCAGTAAAAATCAGATGATTTCTTTATCTTTTTGCTAGTTATTTATTTTTTTCCGTCTGTTTGTAGTTGTACTCTGCAAACTTCACCCCTACACGAGGTTTATCCTTATTAGTATTGGAGAGCTCACCCAGGGCATTAACCAACACAGAGATTCTGATTTGGGATTAGTCTTTAAGTGCAGAGTAAGCAGAAATATTGTAGGAAAGCAAATATCATTAATTTAATTCATACACGGATTAGTTTATAGTTTAGATGCTTATCTAGACAGATTTGTTTTCTCACAAGAGTCCTGTTGGAGTTGGACTTCACTCTGAGTTCTCGCGGCTGGTTTCAGCTCAGAGATTTAAAAAACGTCCACCTCTGCGACCTCCGGAAAGGCCGGCGTTGACACAGTTTGACTCGCACAAAGGACCAGCTGAATGGAACAGGTGGAAATAGGGTAGCTTGGGGTTTTATTGAGTGCACAGAGGAGGAGGAGGAGGAGGTGGAGGAAGAGGTGGGAGGCCACTTGTTTTCTTTTCATGGGGGTCGGCTTCTTGTTACACAGGATTAGGATGACCAACCTGTGGCCTGAAGCCTCTTAAAGCCGGGGAAAGTGTAGCGGGTCGTCACGTATTTGGCCATACCGATGGTAAATTAGGACGATTAGCGAGGCAGCGGTCGGGTTAAAGGTCGGAGGGCGAGACTTTCCTGGAGATTCAACCATTACATCTGTGGTTAAGGAGCTCATCCTCTGATCTCTACTCCACTTTGCAATAAAAAAAAATGTTGAGATGTGTTCAGTAGTTTTCCAGGGTGTTGCTTGCTAGCTAACTAAGGCTAAATTGTAACCATCTTGGTGGACAAGTTTAACATAGTGTGCCTGCAAATATTTCACAATAAAAGCCCACTTAAGAAATGAAGGATGTGTCTCTACTGTTAGTAGTGGACTTTTATTTTGGACTGAAAGAGGAAGTGTAATGCAGTAACCTTAGTGTTTTAAACGCATTTGAAGCTTCAATGTGAGGCCAGAAATTAAGAAACAGAAGAAGAAGAAAAAAATCTTTATTTTGACATTGAGCATGCAGCATAGTACACACACAGGCCCCTAAACAATTCACACTCCTACATAGCCCTGTAACATGAGTGCAGAGGGCATAGGGTGAGGGTACCGCCATTTGTTGCTGCGTCTACAGCAGTTGCTTAAGGGCACCTCGGCAGTGCCCTGGAGGTGGACTGGCACTTGCACTCTGTTTTTTTGTCTGGGCTCAGACTTGAACCAGCAACCATCCATTTCCCAACCCACTGAGCCACTGCCGCCCCGTAATTAAACTGATGAGTAATTCTGACTCGGAGAAAAACAGCTGAACAATTTCTTATCTGATCTTATTGTATTGTATGTCATTGTATTGTATTGCATAGTGTATTGAATATCTTATTGTATGTATTTATGGCATCATATCTTATCAGATGTGGTATCGTATACCTTACCTTGTATCATGTATCATATTGTATATCTTATCTTATTGCATAGTTTATCCTATTGTTTATCTTTGTTTATTGTAGCTTGGATTGCTTATCTCATCTCATCTCATCTCATCTTATCTTATCTTTTCTCATCTCATCTTTTCTCATCTCATCTTATGTTATGTTTTCTTTTCTCATCTCATATCATCTTTTCTCAATCATCTCATCTTCTCTCATCTCAACTTATATTTTCTTTTCTCATCTCATCTAATCTTTTGTCATTCTCATCTAATCTTTTGTTATCTCAATCATCTCATCTCATCTTTTTTCTGATCTTATCTCATCTCATCTTATCTTTTCTTTTCTCATCTCATCTTTTCTCATCTCCTCTCATCACAATCATCTCATCTCCTCTCATCTCATCTTATCTTTTCTCATCTCATCTAATCTTTTCTCATCTCATTTTTTCTCATCTTATCTCATCTCATCTTATCATCTCATCTTATCTTTTCTTTTCTCATCTCATCTTTTCTCATCTTATCTCATCTTATCTTATAATCTTGTACAGGGGAAATTAGAAGTCCTGCCTCTAATACAAGCCCCAAATCAAGGCATTTGAGGTAAAAAAAAAAAAAAGAAAAAAAAGAAAGACCCACTATATTTATCTGGTTCAAATCGATGTTTTTAAGTGTTTCATACGGTTGTAAACAGTGTATTTTTTTTGTATTGGACTGTTTGAGAGTACAAGGCATTTGAAGACATCACATTGAGAGCTCAATGAGAATGTTATAGATTAAACCATCTCCAACAATCTCCACTTTCAAGACTGTTTAATTCACACCTGGGGGAAAAAAGCCAGATCACTTCTTCTTTGTTCTCAGAGTGTCTTTGTATTTTCTCCCACTGTTGTCCCCAGATCCACTCTGCATCTGTCCCCTGTGTTTGTTAACTTCCAGCAGCATTCGGCTTAATAAGGTATTGATCAGGTATTGACGGAGCACGCCAGGAGGACGTATCAGAGCTGTCATAAAGAATCACAGTTATTCAACCGAGTATTGATTGTCGAGCGCCTCCCCGCAGCGGCTCGGGACATTGTTATTATTATGATATATAGAGGGGGATAAACCTGTTTAGTTTGCATTATTCAGTGTGCAAATGGAGAGAGTGTGTGTTTTGTGGACGACGATGTTGGAGAATTTCTGCTTGTGATTAGATTCACGTTCACAGAAAGAAGTATCAAAAGATTTCACACAGACCTGGACAAAGTCTTCGCATCGTGAAGTTGTGCAGTTGCTGTCGACCTGCAGGTGGCGCAAACATCAGCATCTTTACAAACAGCTGTTTCCAACCTGTGTTTACTCCCCACCTACAGAGGGGAGGTGTTTATGACTGGGTTACAGGAGATGATGGTGGATTGTTTTAGGAGGAACAAACGATGCAGTTGGTGGGAATGAAACTTCACTTAGAGGAAAGAAAACCTGCAATTTAAGACAAGGATCCTCTGGTTTGTGGGAAACAAGTCTGTACAAATGCAGTTATTTCTGTGTTAGTTTATGGAAATTTGAGTTGACTGTAAAGTGTATAATTTACCACATGCATTAGGAGGAAAAAGTCAGCACGTTTCTGTTCTTGATGAAGATTTTGTGGCCGTGCAAACTCTAATTGTATCATTTTGACTTAGTGTGCATCATAAACTAGTCCCACACTCCTTCTTAATTCACTTAAACCATGGGAACACTTAGAGCCTGTTTACACTTGGTTGTGAAAAGCATCTTTGTTCACACTGGTGTTTGACATGTGTCCAAACCATCCCACTGATTTCATAAACAGTTCAGAAAGTTAGTTAAAATGCTCCACAAACTACTGCAGATGGTGATCAGATCTCAATGGTTTACACTTGTATTCAGTGCTGTTCACTTCCGATCACACGTCTTAAACCAAGTGTAAACAGGGGCTTTTATGGTGCCCAAAGCTTAAAAAAAAAGTACAAATGCAACAATGTTTGCTGGTGATATTCTCCTGTCCTACAGAGCCTGTATTTACATCTTCAATTAGAAGTCAATAAAATGGGTTTTTCTCAAAGAGTACCCAGTTTTTTTTACATACAACTGTATCACAATCCACAAATACTCTGGCATTAGATTGAAGAAGACAATAACTAGATATGATTAAAGATATGAACACAATGTAAACACACCTGCTGACAGAGTACTCACTGTTTCAGATTAAAACAGTGATGCTGTTACTTCAGAGTTTTTCACTTTGCAGCATTTTTAAAAAATCCTGAACTTAGTATATTTTCCGCTGTGTTACGTATATTAGGCTGCACGGCTGTCTGTGTAAGACAACATGGAGCGCTGAGGCGTGAGACGAGCATTTCCACTCGATTTGTCGTCTGAAGTCGAGTTAAAAAGCAGGAACAACATGTTTATTCTGAGCTGAAGCTCTCACTCGCTTCAAGTCACCCTGAACAGAAGCATCAGCTGAACGCCTCAAATCTAAATGTGAAAGATTAAGAAAAAGCCTCCGACTCTGTAGCTCTACAGTCTGTGGAAAAGCACTGAGGATAAATTATTCATGTTTTCCCTCCAAACTGAGAAGTTTGAGAAACTGACAAAGTGCAGAGATTTTTTTTATTTCTTTATACCCTCTTTAGTCATATTATATACGGCTTTGATTCCAGCTCTTCCACTCTTTAATTTTCAGCCGCACAAAGCTTTTAAATCTTGCAGTCTCTTTATAGTATTCTGGAGAAGATCAATCGATCCTCTTGAAGATCTGCGCGCGACCGTTAAATTGGTTTTTACGTATTAGACCGGGATGAAGTCGTGTACTTTATGATGCCTGATCCTCTGGAGGTGTTTTCTCCTCCAACTCTTTAATTACACAGCGCCGAGTCCTGAGCTCCTCCGGCGGGAATCAAAGCACCGGAGGGGCAGGAAGTTTTTAAAGCAGAAAGTGTCGACCAGCCTCTGATGAGTCAGTCGTGACCCTGAGGCACACGCTTCTCCTGTAAAT
>OOFC01041557.1:0-12145 GCA_900323345.1 Pseudochromis fuscus | reverse complement strand
AACCAGTGAGAAACGACAGTAAAGGTTAAAAACAGCTGAATGAAGCAAAATAGGACAAACAGCATTTAATATAAACAGAGAGGTAGTAAAAGTGATATTTAAAGACAGTTTTAATAAAATAATAGGGAATGACTTTGCAATTGTGTCTTTTTTAAACATTAGTTCAGACTTCCAAGCAAATATTTAACTTGCAATAATATTTCAACATATTTTGTCATTGTTGCTTTAAAAATAATAATAGATGTTGGTTCATTCACAGTACCGTATTTTCCGTACTATAAGCTCCACCTAAAAGCCTTTCATTTTCTCAAAAACCAACAGTGCTCCTTATAATCCAATGCACCTTACATATGGATCAATATTGGTTAATTATGGCTGCCGTAGTCAGGTGGTGTATATTGTGTTTGCACTAATGTTTGATTTACCGTAGCGGTATCAGACTGTTTCTTTTACTGAATCAGGGAAAAGTTCCCTCCACGTTTGTGATGCACTAACTAGGTGATAAAAAGTTGTACCTTGCTGTTGGTAAAAGATAAAACTACATCACTGACGTTACCTCGGAGAAAAAAATCAAACAGCTGTTCATGTAGCTTTGAACTGTGACAAATGGAGTTGGAAATACATTGTTTTCAACGAAGGCGGCGCAAATACCGGTAAGAGCTACTGGTACGTACGGTACCGTATTGTGAATGTACTAGCTTGTTGTGGAGTGAACGGAGTTGTCAGGACGTTGGTTTGTTTTCTATGAATAAAGTTTGTAGACATGTAGAAGTTAAAACACCTGATGTCCGGTGGCGGCGGCGACCAAAGCAGAGCTAAAAAGAAAGAAAGACTTCACCAATATTTTCTCCAGTGGTTGTACATTTAAATCAAAGAGTGTATATAGAGAGCACGAAGCTAACGTGATGTCACCTGTTGGTTTGTTGACTCCAGGAGTTTGGTATTTGAACGTGGCCATGTTGGTTGTTTGGAGCCAGAAATGACCATATTTGGACATGAAGGGAGGAGTGAGGAGGCGGGTCTGACCCTTGAACCTGAGGACACTGTCCAATGTGGATGAGACTGGAGTTCAAGATGAATGAGCCTCCAAACCACCTGTAAATCATTGGCGAGCAGAGCTGTCAATCAAACTAACCCCGCCTCGAACTCCTCCTCTTCCCTCAGAATAACATCTCCTTAATGACATGATTTTCAGATGGACCACCAGATCTCTGCTGGCCGTCAGGGGTATTACACCTTCATGCACTGCCTCATGTTTGCTTCTTCATCCATCCCTTTACACAGCCTATGATTTAAATATATTGAAACAGCAGCTACATCGAGCTGAGCAGACCTTTAGCTTCTGTTTTTGCAGTTTTGTTTGACTCTTTTCATGAACCAGAAGTCTGCACAACATCTCTGCTGTTTGACGTGTTGGCATACACAGAATGAAGACCTCTCATGTATTGTACTGTGCTCTGTTTATCCTCACCTCCTGCACAGTTGGTGAGTTTCTCGCCTTTAAATACTTTCCAAGCTGTTGAAGCCACGACGATTCTCTGCCAAAATGTCCTTTTTATTGTACATTTATTGTTTTGTATTCAGATATCATCCAATAAGAGCTCCAGCCAGTGAGCTCAGTTCACCTTCATCTTCTGTCTTTACCTTATTATTCGACACTTTGCCTCCTGCGCTGAATGCAGAACATCAGGATGAGCCTGGCTTTGGTCCAAACAACCATCTGTAGAACATCTCGGTTTGTGGATTGGATCGATGTGTTTGGCCTTTACAGTGTTAAGACCATGTAAGCCTCTCACGTAGCTGAGTGTGTTCTTTGAATCCTCACCTCCTGCACAGCTGGTGGGCTCCTGCTTTGCTTTAATTGCTTCCCAAATGTGGACGTAACACCACTGTCCCCCCCCTCCACCCTCCACCCTCCCCTCTCGAGCCGACAGTTCAGCTGCCGGTGAAGCTTCGTCCTTCAACAATGAGGTTTGGCAGCAAGGCCCTGAGTTTGTCCTGAGCCCAGATGGAGACGGAGAAGGATTTTTAACCTTTGCTTTCACAGATTTGCAGAGCACGTAAGCTGCTTCACTCTGACATTTATGGTCAGTCATACCTGGCAGCCAGAGGCCAAACGGGCCACCTGGAGCCGTGGGAGGGTTTTTTTCTTCTTTCCCTCGGGGGACGGCAGCGAGACGTGAAGAGTCAGAAAAAGATGAAAATGCCTCAAGCTGTTTTGGCAGAGTTACTCCTGGAGTTTTCATCACATTGTTGCCACGGCAGCAGAAAACTGGTCGTCTGATTGACTCGTCTGGCAGGTGCCTGTGAAAACTGTACCTACAAAACACAGTGTATTAAATTTACCTTTGTGTTACCTACACAATACTCAGTTACCTGTAAGGAAGTAACAGCCTCTGAAATGGACCTAATCATTGGTTCTTTAAGGTCAGCCTCTCTCAGGATCTGTTTACTTCTACTTTGTGAACGTCATGTGAAACCAGGTGTTGGTGTTTGGGTTGAGATGGTCACAATCAGCCAGTAGATTGTGTAGTCAGTATTGTTTTCAACAGGAAACAATTCATGGACATTAGTCAATTAACAGCCAGGTCTCTAGTAATATCCGAAGTTTTGGTCGGTTTTAAACAAATTAAGTCTGGACCCGAGCCAGGGGGAAAACCAAGAGTGAATAAATTAAACACAGTGTTCCTGCAAATATTTTTCAATTACCGTATTTTCCAGACTATAAGCCGCTACTTTTTACCGACGCTTTGAACTTAAACACTGGTGTTTCTCATGTATCAGCGGCACGAAGCTCGTTAGCTTTTTACAAGCTAGCAAGCGCCGTGCCG
Organism: Pseudochromis fuscus; assembly: GCA_900323345.1. Lineage (NCBI taxonomy): Eukaryota > Metazoa > Chordata > Actinopteri > Pseudochromidae > Pseudochromis > Pseudochromis fuscus. Next base: position 9,314 of record OOFC01041557.1, on the reverse strand, counting down.
CCGATACATTTAGCCTCGTCACATCAGACCCGGTCAGAGTGGACCACATGAAACTGTTCGAATTAATTCAATAGTGGCTTATAGACAGGTGCGCTCAATAGTCCAGAAAATACGGTAATTAGGTGTTGAAGGGGTTTTGTCCACAGAAACACTAGTATTGGGCTTTTATTTTGAAATAGTTAAAGGTTAACTCAGAGTTTGCATTAAGAAACGTCACAGTGAGAGTTTGTACTGACACTGTCAGAGGATACACAGTATGTTTTATTGAAGTGAAGCTTCAGGGAAAATGTTGAGTCTCTAAGGCTACTCCACAGAAAACTGTTTCAATGGGAAATTAAAGTAGAAAATCTGGATTGTTTCGTTGTGTTGAGACAACATTAGCCTTAATCCATAATCCACATTAGACAGTTAAATCTGCACTAATCTGACCACATTGGTGTTGACGGGACTTAAACCCCAGGATGTAAAATAACAGCTGTCAGAAATCCAAGTTGCTGAGATTTGAGGTTATGGAAGAGTTTAATAAATATCCCACATCTGGTAATTACTTACCTGGTTTTCCTGTTTGAACCAAACTTCAGGATGTGTTGTTTGGCTGTGTGACATCACTCTCCTCAGCTGGGAAGTGGTGATTAGCGGCCGATGTTCGGTGGAAGTTTTTCTTTGGCAGCTCCAGGTTTTCCCAGGAGGCACTGGGGCTTCAACCCCTCCAGTCTGTCACATTGTGCTCCACCTCCTCGCCGTCCCGTTTATCCCCCCGGCAAAGACCTGGAGGTCTGAGGAACGTGGTGCCGTCACCTGTCAGGTTGCCCGCGGCGTGGAGATGATTTGCCCCGTCACGCTCGGCTGCTTCCTCCCACTGTTTCCGTCCGTCCGCCCGGCCCTCTCCTCCCACTGAGAGGTCAGTGCCGCCGCCGTTATTTCACCCTCACCTCCCGCCGGCAGAGAAAATGTGATGCTGCTATGAGAGACAACAGGTCGGCCTCTCGGTCTGACAGCTGGAAATGATGCGTGTGGTTGACTTTCACATTCCTGTCGGCCTCAGGGAGGATTTTTTATCTCCATGTGTCACTTGGACACTTATTTCTGAGCTTGTCCTCGACTGTCAGAGGCATCGAGCTGCTACAGAACAGCAGAGGTGGAAAACGAGATAAAATATTTCATTTGACCACTGGAAAAAAGGATCTCTGGCTAAAAATGGCCTTTAAAGTCCACCTGAGATGAAACATGTCTTTTCAATCCTTTCACATCACGTTGATGGTCACAGCCCGGTTCAGATTAGCACCAGGAAACAGAGAGTAGCAGCAGCTGTAGCAGTAATCAGTAGTTGGTAGGATCAGGATCATTAGTTAGTTCTGTAACAAACTGTAAAGAGTTGATGTTAAAGTTACAAGTGCTTCAACTACTTGTTACTGTGTTTCAGTTTTTACAGTTTTGTAGTTTGGTTGCTAGGTGACGATAAACATCTGCTGGATGGATGGTGTTCAGCAGGTTAGTTGTTGGAGTCAGCTCCGACCGACAGGAGCTGTGATCTGGTTACAATGAAGGAGACAGAGCAGCAGGTGCAGTGACTTATTGTAGAGAGATGCTGCAGTATGTAGTACTAATCTTAGCAAAAAATGCTAGCTGTGGAATTTCACTGTGTTTCAATGGTCCAATCAGATTGCTCCAAACATTCAGTCCCACCTACATATCCTATTTTTGCTGGAAATATGTCACAATACAAAAGCTGGATACTGTTGAAATGCAGACTCAGGTGGACTTTAATAGGAAAAACAAAATGATAATCTGTGAAGAGCTGCTGCTAATTGTTGCTTGTGTTGTATTTTCACATTTTGTTGTTTGATTTCCAAAAAAATAATCCTCTAGATCCAAAGGCGAAGTCTTTAGTCCCACACTGTGTGTCAATGGTCCAATCAAATAGCTTCAAATGCTTTGTCCCGCCTACACAATACAGAAGTTAAATACTCTGGAAATGCTGTTTAAGCTTCTCCTCTGGAACAAATTCTTTATCTGGAGGTACTGAAACCAGCAGCTCTCAGCTCATTATTCTGCTGCTCACCTCAGGTTTTGTTCCCCTGGGACAAGTGTTTCAGTCGCTCTCTTTCCCAAACCTGGATCTGAATAGTGACCAGTGACGACAGAGTCATCCATGTGCATCAACATCACCGCCGCAAAGGAGGTCATGTTTGTTTGTTTGTAGAAAAACTGCTGAACACATCTTGATGAGTTTATTTTTTAAGAGGTACGTTCCCAGATAGCAAAAATCATGCGGCCCAGATGTACCGTAACATCTGGCCCAGATCCAGCAGATGGACTCGATGGTGGCACGGATCCGGATGCAGCCCAGATCAGGAACTTGACGGTAAAACGAGTGCGACTGTTGCGCAGATTTGCCAGTCTGAAGCCGGATCCGGCCCAGACTCAGCTGCTGTCTGGGTTAAAACCCAAGGAACAGATGATTAAACTCTGGACACAATCAGAACAAGGTTTGTGCTCTGAGGGTTTTCTAGATGCTAATGTTTTCACTCCAACTTTAACCAACCTGAACACTGGTCAGTAAAATGGACTTTTTCATAATTTTTAAATAAACACAGATGGACATCCATTCAACATTATGTTGATACAACTACAACCATTATTGCAACAAGATGCACGACAACTTCATATCTTCTAGTACAGGGCTGCCCAATCCTGGTCCTCGAGAGCCCCTATCCTGCATGTTTTAGATGTTTCCCTCTTCCAACACACCTGATTCAAATAACCAGCTCATCATCAAGCTCTGTAGAAGCCTGATAATGATCCTGATCATTGAATCAGGTGTTGGAAGAAGGAAACATCTAAAACAGGCTGGACAGGGGCTCTCAAGGACCAGGATTGAGCACCCCTGATCAAGTACATATGATGTATTAAATTAGTTAACACTACAGGGAACTCCATCTTAAATCTTGGAGTTGGACTGAAACTTTTTACCAGATGTTACTACAGCATCATCACAACAGTGCCTGTGTTACTAACAGTCCTTACAAGGAGTTTTTATATAAATATTTGCTTTTAACTTGAGAATATTCAAGTAAATATACTTTAACTGAGTACTTCTACTGCTGGTCCCTTACAGACAAAACACATGAATTTCACATGTGAACACATGGGATAAATCAATGTGGGGTTTTGAAAACATTGAATAAACATGGTGAAATCCAAGTAAATTCTCTTGTGATTTCAAATGGAAACTACAGGTTGTACATGTCAACACCTACGTATGTTTCCATCACATGTGATCACATGGGAATAACAGGGGAAATTCATGTAGTGTTTCTTGTGAGGGGTAATATAATTTAATATAAATAGAGATATAGACCTCCAGAGGCATGTATGTCTAACCATAGTGTTGCGACCCTATAACTGTGTATGAATGTCACGCCCCCCGATGAGGGATTAGATGTAAGCCGGTGTGTGTTGTGTGCTCACTGGAATCCAAAGAGGTCGAACCAGCACCACCCCCACCCGCTGCTCTCCCACATAAACCTGAAGGGAAGGTCGAGGAGGAGGAGGAGGAGGAGGAGGAGGATCTCTGGGGTCAGGAGTTCCCTTCAGCTCAGCACGGCCACAATCGAGCTTCCTGACGTCGATAAATCATTACCTCGTTAGATTTGCGATATTAGCGTAATTACAGATACAACAGAAGAGGCATAACAGAGCAGACAGCAAGCCTCGAGAGGCCGACCACTCCGCAGCTAATGTTCATAAACCCATTCGGCGGGTACGGCTCTTACAGCACTGAGCAGGAGGACGGATGTTATGTCTCAGCAAATGGAGCTGTGGTTGTAATTTCCTGTTGAAGACTGTGAACAGGCAGCAGAAAGACAGCGAAGATGTTCGTCCACTTCAGGAGACGGAAGACAGACAAGGCATCAATGGGATGGAAAAGAAATACGACCTTCATCTTAATGATTTTGTACAAGTACTTCTCCAGGAGTGTGGTGTTTTTACGATAATGGCTCAGATACTCTAAGCTAGATTTAGATGTGAGTATCAGTAATACCTGGAAGAATAAAGGATGTCTAATTGGAAACACATTATAAGGTGGACTCAAAAAGCAGTTCACCCTCTGTGTGGCATCAAGTTATTTTATTTCCAAAGGAGCTGGGATGTTACTAGCTTGTTGCCAGTTCAACTAATGTGTAACTCATGTGAGCATTTTACAACTTTACAATCTTTTGTTGCCCCAACTTATTATAAATATGTCGCTGGCATCAAGTTCAAATTATTGATAATTTTTGACCATTCATTTGTTGCATTTGTGCTACTTTCAGATAAACACAGGGTTTAATGTTTAAAATATGTACTGTGATGCTTCTAATAGTTGGAGCCTTTATTTAGTTCAGCTGCAGAAGGAAACAGGCCTTTATTTGAGGCTGGCTTGTATTAGATGCAGGACTTTATTTCCAACTTTCTCTGCTTAAGTTTCTCTTGTCATGTTTCATGGGATCAGATTGACACATTAAAGTTACTGCATTATGCTATTAATACAAACTCAAGACTTCCTTTAACATTTCCAAAATAAAAGCCCACTACTAATGTATCAGTGAACAGAAACTCTTCATTTCTTAACCAGGCTTTTGTTGTGAAATACTTGCAGGTACACCAGGTTTAATTTATTCGCCGGTGTTTTTCCCTGGGGTCCGGCCTTTATTATTCATATCGACCACGACTCTGGACGTTATTGGCTTTTTATTTGAGGATTATGTGATATGTCATGATTGCACTGAGGTCTTAAAGCTCTGATCTTTAAAAATGGCCCCGTGCTCCACTTCTAACTGCAGCTGCTGCTGTTTTAGGGGAGCATGTACCTACTACAGAGCACGAGAGCAGCCCAGAGAAAGCAGAGATACCTTCCTCCTTCCTCCTTGAACTTCACCACATCCCAGCAGATGAGAACATTTCCCCTCGCCTCTTTGATTTCTTTTTTTCTTTTTTCATCTTCTTGAATTCAAGGCCGTTCTGCTCGTCTAAAGGCCCAATTTATTGCTGTGCAGAAGTTGAAAGAGACTTTACTCCCTCAGAGCTCCTTTTTTAACATTTTTTCTTTTTCACCCCCGATGTGAGAGAGGAGGTGGTTTTCATGAAAGAAAGACAAATCTCAGCTCGTCAGCTTGATTATGGCGACACTCGCCTCGGGCCCGAGAGCTGGGAATTCTCCACCAGCGTTGATCTCGTTCACCTACGCATGAAGAGAAGATGGAGTGGAAAATGCTTCAGCAGAGTGTTAGGATGATGAATCTGGTTTTGTCAGAGGTGTTTAAGGAACGCTTATAGAGTTGGAATAAATACGAGGTCCGAGGTGTCGCCCACTCCTTTCGCAGCTCTTCTGCAAAATAAATTGGCATTTACTCCAGGTCCCAAGAAAAATTTGTGGTCATCAGGAGGCGGCATGTGGCGCAGAGTGAGTGATGATTTATCCGAAACTCAGCAGCTGGAATCTAAAGATCAATTTCTTTTTAAGCCACCGGGCCGGGCAGCGACAGAAACACCAGCGTGACTGGAATGTGTTCAGGTCTCCGGACAGAAAATGGATGAAGGATTGATAAGAAACTTTGCTGAGGACTTGTTTGGGTGCATCAGATCTAAAAACATGTTGCACCGTTGCTTATCTCTGACGGTCCAGTTTGACCCCTGCAATCGAAGTTGACCGGACTGATAATGAACTGATCAGCACGTCTGGACACGGTGAAACATTCTGATGTTATGCTGCAAACAGAGAAGTGATCAATCTGAAGCTTTAACTTTCTCTCCAATAAACACTCAAACTCAGTCAAAGTGCATCGCCCCCAGTAAAAGTCAAGTTTGTAAAGGAGTAGTAGTTTAGGAAATGTCCTCATGTTAGAGTTTTAGACCCAGTTTGGCATATTCTGCATTGCTACTCCCCTTTGCAGCTAGACAGACAGATAACTCCTTTAAAGATGACACCAGCTGATGACTCTTGCACTTTATTCATCATAAGATTCACCATTCACCAGTAAAACTGAAACACACAGTTGACAAATAGTTGGTAAATAAAATAAGATACACTCTCAATAACACCCAGGCTACAAAACCAAATTAGCTAGCATGCTAACGATCGGGGGCTAACGCGCTAACCGTTAGCAGAATGCTGATCGCGAATAAAACAGATAACATATGTTAGCTCTTAACAGTTCTGTTCTTAACAAACCTCACTGTGTTGTCTTGTTTATTTTGTAATAAACAAACGAGGCGTGATCTCTGCTTACTTTTACATTTTACTGTCTCACTTTGCATACGTTTATAACATTGACCATCTCTGTGCTACCTGGCGGGCTACGTCCCCTTCTGGCCCCCTGTACGCTCCCCATCCCTGTAGCATGCTGGGTAATTGAGTTCTTGCGTACTCACAACAACAAAGTCAGTCAGTCATTTTCTATGCCTACTTCTCCATCATAACAACACATTCACTACATTAATAAATACATACAGGCTGTGCTTGACTCAGGACAGACGGTTGCAGACATTGTTTTTTCTTCTGTTCGTGACTCAAAGACATCACTGCTGCATTTCCGGTTTGCCCTACCACAATATAACGTAAATTCCTACAAAATAAAACCAACGGCTCTGCAAATACACAGAACACAAACTAAAACTTGGTGACTCTTAAAGAGTCAGAACATGGCCTCTTGAAAATGTATCTGTAGCTAACAGCTAGTTAGCTTACCATAAAAACTGCCCCCCCGCCAAAAAAAAAGAGAAACCACCTCCCATCACCATTAAAGCCATTAATGAATCAATAACTTGTATTTAGTTTGTTTAATTGGGTGTCACTGGAGCAGGAAGCAGGACCTAAACACAGACTTACAGAGACGAGCAGATCAGATGAAAAAACAAACTGAGGGCGCTGCACAGTGAAGGCAGGAGAAGCACAAACCAGTCCAGAGGGAAATCCACAAGGAAACTGAAGAAACAAAACCACCAAACTCCAGGGTGGTAAAGACAGGAAGCAAAACACAAGGTCACTTGGGAGCAAGACCAAACATCACTCTGGGTGCAAGACAAAACCAACTGACAAAGACCACACAGAGGCAGGAGTGTTTGTGAGGGAGTGATTAACAGACGAGACGACAGGTGAGCTACCTCAGAGACAGGAAGTAACACTAAAACATCACACAGAAAGTGCTCTTACCAAAATAAAACAGGAAAAAAACTGTGACACAAAAACTAAGATAGCGAGACAGACAGTGAAACTAAAATCAGGCAAAAACAAAAACACAACAACAAGAAAAACCATCAGTGATCAGAACAGTTCCTGTTGAACAGATTTAACATGGAGGTCTATGTGGATTGATTGATGTTTGAAGGCAGCATCAAGTGGTCATTAGAGGAATTACAGTTTTTTTGCTCTGGCTTAAGTTTTTAGTCCTTGGTGTTGCTGCTTGTTTGAAGTATTCCTAATCCCTGAGGTGCTGGATGGTGAAATGTGTTCGCTGAGAGAAAACAGGATGATTGATTGGACCAGTACAACACAAAGAAACACTATAGCTAGCTAACATCACTGGATAGCCTACGTTACTATATGTTTTCTGGTGCTAATCTGAACTGTGCTGCTAACAGCAGGTTGATTGACAGGATGCTATTGGTTGAAAATGCTCTGGATGAGATGGTGAAAGTCCTGAAGTAAATGGGATTGAACTTTGATATAAAATATTGTCTTTTTTTGGCAAACATCAGTAAGTGAACAACATGAGCAGAGGTGTGATCTAAAATAAACATTTTTCATTTCAGGTTAACTTTAATGGCAGTTTGTTAAAAAAAATCTCTCTCTCTGGGTTTACGTAATAATAACTAATAATTCCAACTACTCATGCGAACAATAAAACTCCTCAGTAACCACGGTAACCCACCCTTCCTCCTCCTCTGTTCCTTCTGCAGAAACTGAATTAAGATAAGCTGCTGTTTGAAATAATGAGTTTTTGTGTTGAAATGAGATATGAATGTTTTGTTCTGTCAGCTGTGCAGAAAGTTTTAGGCCACTCTGATGTGCGATATCAACACCGAACTTCTGACCTCCTCGCCGCTTCTCTCTTTCACGCCCCCCCACCCTCCTTTATTGACTATTGTTTTTCACCATGTAGGTTTTTAATTCGTTGAACTCGTGGGAGTCTCTGCAACAGTCTGCGAATAACAAACATACAAAACGGTGTGAAATTAGTTCAGCTGGAGATGACCATCTCATATTGATTTTTTGGGAGTGTGATGGGGGATCGCTGCCCTCAGTTGTAGGCTGCAGGAGCACAGACCGACTGAGCTGTTTACATATTTCACATAACTTGTGCTGTTGCGCCTCCGGGCAGCTGCAGGACGTCTCGCCGAGGGCAGAATATCCGCCGGCCGCCCTGTCAGTCTGCATCTGCTGGATCAACAGGAGAAATTACAGCTTTCAGGCCGAGATCTCTGATTGCTGACAGACGGGGACAGGGCTAAGACGCCGCTGCCGCCATGTTTACCCTGCTTTTAATGGCGGGAAGAACTCGTCTGGCCTTGTTCTGAACCTGCTCTTCATCACTCTGCTGACAAATGTACAGTCGAGGTTTAACCATTTGAAAAATGGTCGCACATGAGTGATTATGTAGAGAGTTAACCAAGAAGCAAAGAAGGACAAATATTAGTGTTTCACCACCGAAATGACACAGTAAAAGTATATGAAGTCCTACTCGCTTCTCTTCACTTCAGATCGCTTGGGACTGCCCCCCCTCGGTAGCATTCACATTGCCGAGGATAGTCCCTCCTCAGTGTACCTGGCCGTCATTCGTGACATCATCTTTTATGCGACACACAGATGTGGAAAGAAGCGATGGAGGAACAATTTTTTTACTTTTTTAATTTCTCCCTGCACTGCTGCAAAGTCCTGCGGTAGCCACGTGCAGCCATCTGGTCCGAGAGTTGTTTGTAAATCCTTTCATTTCGGACCGCGCTGTCCAGCTCCCGCTGAATGTTCTCATCTGCGACTAATGTCTAAAAGGTTTGCACCTCGTCCTGAGTCCACGGGGCAGGATTTCTAGTAGCTGATGCCATTTCTCTTCTTGCTGTTATTTTAAACACGTCTGCACGGTTCGGTGAAGATTTAAAAATGGTGTGTTTGTGGGGACAGATTACGTGCAGCGCAGTGATGACGCAACGACACAGTGACGATTCCGACCAATAAGATTTTAGTACCTGCTCCGACCTGACCAGGTACTTTTTTTGGAACCGCAGGAGAGGAGGTACGAAAAGTTGTACCAGGTACCAAGTTCTAGGTACTTTTT
>OOFC01041517.1:0-13754 GCA_900323345.1 Pseudochromis fuscus | reverse complement strand
CATCCTACCCAGCCTTCGAATTGGGACAGCCTTCGCGCAGCGTTGTGACGTAACCGGCCTTCGAATGCGTCCTTCGAAGGATGCAGACCCTGAATTGGGACACAGCCATAGTAAACCCTCTCACTGTCCTCCCGTCTGATGATCTTCCGCCCCCTGCAGGCCTGGAGAGACATAAGACAAGATGAAATAAGATTGTTTTTCACAGCAATAAGATAGTCAAAAAGTACATAGTGTGAGAATAAAAAGTAGAAATAAACAAAAAACACAACAGCAAACTGAAGAATAAAAGTATAGACATAAATTATACATTTTAAATTAGAGTCAAAAATGTGCAAAAACTAGACGTGAATACAGAGTTATGTACACCTTTATCTTACACTAGTATAAACATATATAAATATGTAGTAATGCAAACAAAGCAGTGGTAAGATTGTACATGCTGAATAAAGTAGTAGTAGTAGTAGTAAAATGTAAAGCACACATGACAGTTGGAGGGGGTAGTTAAAATGAACCAGACAGATAAATGCCAGATAAAGTCAGTTATGTCAGACCGTTGTTGAACAGCATGATGGCTGTGAGAATGAATGACCTGTGGTAGTGTTCCTTCTTACACTGTGGGTGCAGCGGTCTGTGGGTGCAGCAGTCTACTGCTGAAGGAGCTGCTCAGTCCACCTGCACTCTGATACAGGGGGTGGCGGGTGTTGTCCATGATGGATGTCAGCCTGGCTAACATCCTAGCCAGAGTTATGATCAGTCCTACTTTGGTTTTCTGTTATTGTTTACACACTTTCTATAAGTCTGGTTTCTATAGATCATGTGTGATACAACAGCAGTAGTCACAGTGTGATTCCAGAAAGAACAACATGTATGCACACTGTTGTCAGCTGATCATCTTCTTCAAAGCTGCATGCAAACAGTCTTACCTGAGACAGTGAGATACAGCTGGCGGCTCTCGGAGGAGAAGTTATGAGAAAAAACGTAGACGTGATAAACACATCTATAACTTCCTTGTTGGGTGGGCTCTGTAGCAGGAAACAGGAAGTGGGCAGAGTGATTGACAGCTGGTTGGGTGTAGTTGTACGCTGTGTTGGAGGAGGTGAAGGTGAGATGGAAGGAGCCTCCTGGATACTGAGGCTGGATGGAGCAGCTGATGGTGACATTGGAGCCCTTGAACACCTGGAACCCCTGCTGCTGGGCATCGGAGACCCCATTTATGGAGGAGTCCACAGAGATGTTTGGCTGAACTAGCAGGTCTGCAAACACACAGAGATGATGAAAGGTGAGCTCACATTCACTCTCCATTCGACACAGGTCTGACATGGTTAACAAACACTGAGCAGAACCATTACAGACTGTGAACACAGAGACTCCATCCATCCAGTGAGACCTCCTCAAACCCATGGATAGACAGACGTAGGGTTTTTGACTTTCTAAATCAGGAGCCACATTTAACATTGAGGGAACAAGTGTGTGTCCAAAATCCATGATTTACTCCTCATTTAGTAAGTAAGTAAGTGTCTGACACGATAGGATCCTCCCATTGAGACAGTGTTCTCCTGGCGTGTCCCATCAGGTGAGGGTCAGGAGTCTACAGAGGGTTTAAAGCTTCCACAAACAAACCTACTGCTGTAACCTGAATAACTTTGTCATTAAATCCAATGTAAACTATTGACTGTCAGAGGAAGAGCTTGTTTGAGATGAACCAGGCCAACAGAATCAGTCCTTGATTTCTGCTCAATGAAGGCCAAACACTTTTCTGTCCAACTTGCTCTGAACTTATGGAAAGAATAGGTAATGATAACCTTGTGAGATTGAAGCAGACACAGATTTTGAAGCCAGTCACTGCAGTTTCTCTCCAGTGACTGCACAGATTGCACAACCTCAGAGCATGATGGGAAACATCTGGGTCTTACCTAATTTAACAGCTGATTGGTTGAGATTCTGGCTTAACAATTTTTTAAAAATTGTCTATGTATGCAGCTTAATTCTTTAATGCTAAATGTATCATATTTGATGCATGAGTTTTTGAGACCTCTACAATGTATGAAAAATTCAAACGTATGTAAAATTTTCAAGCTCTCTCTCTCTCTCTCTCCCTCAATAAAATTCTTGTTTGTATTAATTTTTTGTCAGAAATTTCAATCAACACTCAGATTTAAAAAACAAAAAAAGAAAAAAATTCTGGCAAACCAAGTGATTTCAAAAAGAGTTTCCTGGCAGTTATTTCATGGTTCAGACTTTACAAGGTTAACACTGATATATAGTGTTAAACTGATATGATGCTGTCAGCTTCCATAATACTGAAGAAATACTCTGGAAACAATATTATCATATTATTGTAGATGATGGTACTTACCTGAGCAGATGAGATCCAAGGTGTAAGAAGAAGTTTCTGATGTTAAACACTCCCTCAGACCAGATCCAGACCGAACACAGTCAGGTATGATCTTCCACACAGATCTTTCTGAGGTCTCCTCGCTCTCTACCACAGAAACTGCAGTGCCACAGTCCAGATGTTTGCAGGCAGCAACAGCAGCTTTCAGGTTGAAGTCAAAGAGATTCACAGGTCTCCATTCTCCATGTTTCAGCTCCAGTGTACCTGCACAGCGACTGACTCCTCCCACCAACCTGACATGTTCAGGCTCTGAACAGAAACCAGAGAGTCATCAGTAAAAGAACAAAGTGAGTTTAATGAGAATAGATATGAATCAAATCAAAACTGCAGCTCATCTTCTACCTGAGCAGGTGAGTCCAACAGCTTTGCCAGATGAGCAGCTGTTTCTAGCTGAGTCTGAGCTTCTACAGTCCAGGAGAGCAGACTCATGGCCTCCACACTGGAACTCTTTGCTCCACATTGGAGCCTCAACGTCTCCAAATAGCGCTTCTTGGTAGATTGAAGGAGCCCCACAGCCAAGCTCCCTACAGACCACCTCTGCATCCTGCTGGTCAAAGTCAGCTTCACACACTGAGGACCACCTCTGGTCAGACTGGTTGGACTTTACCTCCAGTCTTCCTGAACACAGACTGCTCCCATTCACCAGCCTGACAGAGTCTGTGGAGACAACAGAAGATCAGAGAGAGATAAACAATTGCAGACACTCAATAAAAAGAGGTTATCAAACAACAATTCACTGATCAACTCCACTCAGCACAACTCCAACATCAACATTATTTCATTGGTAGCATCAGAACACATCTTTCTAACGTCACAGACAGGAGACATATGAAAATCACATTTATATTTAATACACTGTAACACCTGTAAGTGATTCTTCATGGTTTTAAAACAGCAGCAAGACATAATTATCTGGAGATTTCTCTGTTTGCTTCCTCACACTCAGGTTCTCCACAATCTTTGCTCTCCATACAAACAAGTTCAACTATTTTCATGGTTTCTTATTTTTCTGAGAAGGTCTATTTGATTACAAATTAAAATCTGCTGAGGAAATGTGCCAAAAATCGAAAAAGAGGCTCCACCCTGTCATGGCTACTGCTGATGGTCTGCTGCTATTCCAGCTTGTGTATGGGTAAACATGGTATATAACTCACTCATTAGTTATCAATATAGTCATTGAAGGGTTTACCTGAGCAGGTGACATCCAGAGTGGTAGAGGAGTTGTAACCTAATGTTACACACTCCCTTAGAACAGATCCAGACTGAACACAGTCAGCAGTGATCAGCCACATAGATCTTTCTAAGGACCCCCACCCCTGTCCTACAGCAATAGCAGAGCCACAGCCCAAATGTTCACAGAAAACAGCTGCTTTCTTCAGGGTCAGGTCAGTAACATATACAGGTCTCCATTCTCCCTGTTTCACCTCCAGTGAACCTGAACAGCAACTCGCTCCTCCCACCAACCTGATATGATCAGGCTCTGAACAGAAACCAGAGAGTGATCAGTAAAAGAACAAAGTGAATTTAATGAGAACAGAAATTAAGCAAATCAAAGCTGCAGCTTCTCTTCTACCTGAGCAGGTGAGTCCAACAGCTTTGCCAGATGAGCAGCTGTTTTTAGCTGAGTCTGAGCTTCTACAGTCCAGGAGAGCAGACTCATGACCTCCACACTGGAACTCTTTGCTCCACATTGGAGCCTCCACGTCTCCATACACTGACCCCTGGAGGACTGAAGGAGCCCCACAGCCAAGCTCCCTACAGACCACCTCTGCATCCTGCTGGTCAAAGTCAGCTTCACACACTGAGGACCACCTCTGGTCAGACTGGTTGGACTTCACCTCCAGTCTTCCTGAACACAGACTGCTCCCATTCACCAGCTTGACAGAGTCTGTGGAGACAACAGAAGGTCAAACAGAGATGGATAAAAACCAAACAGCAGATTATAAAGGTCATCAAACAACAATCCCGTGATTCAAACTCCACTCAGCACAATTCCAACATCAACATGACTTCACTTCATCATTAACATCAGAACACAATCTTGTTTTCTTTTTTGTTTGTTTTTAACTTGTCCTGTCCAGCAGCTAAGGCAAGCAGTGGATGGTCTGGATGCCCATGTGATGTCTGACAGATTTATTCTGCAAAGACAGAGCCACCACCTCATGGGTGTGAGCCAGACAGATTGATATAGAGTCCACCTATTGCATCATCTTTATTAATGATGGAATATGGGTGATTGGACGGGACGGAGGAGTAGGGAGTGAGGGAGAAAGATAGGTGGGGGGTGTGAAAGAGAAGAAGAGGAGCAAGAGAGAGAGAGAGAGAGAGCAATGGCAACCAAACAGTGCAACACAGAATAATGAACAGGACAGAAGCATCGCACAGTGAAAATAATAATGAAAATAGTAATAGTAATACTGTAAATAAATAAATACAGCAAATTAAAACAACACACACAAAAAGTGAGAGTTTTTTTTTTTTAATGGATAAGCTGGGGAAAGTGTGTGTGACGCATTGTTATGAGCAAAAGTGTTTGTGTGTAGATAAGTTTCTCTCTGGATGTAACTAGGGAACAGCGTTAACAGTGTGGCCACAAATTGCTGCAGCCAGGCAGCAGCCGGGACACCCCACACCCCGAAGGGAAGCCAACAAGAGAGGAAAGCTGGAGGGGCCCCAGCCACAGGACGGAAGCCTCGAGCGCAGTCAGAGCTCAAGGCCAAGCCCCAGAAACTAGTGCCCCGATGTTGGCTCAACATTATGATGTTTTGTAGAAACATTTTAGTTGATCTGGAGATGTTTTGCCTTTATAGGTTTATTCTGTGACAGAATAAACACTGTGTGGTTTGAGGTGACTTTGTCAGTCAGAGATGCTGAATATATTTATCCTACTGATAATGAGCTGCTGATGGTACCGTATTTTCCGCACTATAAGGCACACCTAAAAGCCTTTAATTTTCTCAAAAACTGACAGTGCGCCTTATAATCCGATGCGCCTTATATATGGATCAATATTGGTTAATTATGGCTACCGTAGTCAGGAGGCGTATATTGTGATTGCACTGTTTGATTTGCTGTAGCGGTATCAGACTGTTTCTTTTACATGTTCACTGAATCAGGGAAAAGTTCCCCTCCATGTTTGTGAATGCACTAACTACATGATAAAAAGTTCCGCTACCTGTTGTACCTTGCTGTTGGTAAAAGATAATACTACGTCACTGACGTTACCTCGGAGAAAAAAATAAAACAGCTGTTCATGTAGCTTAACGGTGACAAACAGAGTTGGAAATACACTGTTTTCAACGAAGGCGGCGCAAATACTGGTAAGAGCTACTGGTACGTACGGTACTGTATTGTGAATGCACTAGCTTGTTTTGGGAGTGAATGGAGTTGTCAAAACCTTGGTTTGTTTTCTATTAATAAAGTTTGACTGACTGACTTATCTGACTGTTTTGTTGACATTCACTTTAGTGCAGATGCATCTAGATGGATGGATAACGCAACCCCAGCCACCACAGTAGTTTCTATTCTATGCGGCTTATAATGCTGTGTGCCTTATATATGAAAAAAGTTTTAAAATAGGCCATTCATTGAAGGTGCGCCTTATAATCCGATGCACCTTATAGTGCGAAAAATACGGTATATTACAATTTGAGCCATTGGTGGTCTACAGGGTATCAACATTAGACTATTGAAGAATTTACCAACACATGCTGAGTGGCATGTGAATGAATGTGAAGTGAAGGTTAACCATCAACCTTGATTCGCTATCATGTCTTCATTAAAACAGCCGGGGCTGCAACAGTTGAATTCAGTTGAAATTAGACCGAACAGAATGTGAGTGTTTCTCTAACTTCATGGACAGATTGAAGACTATCCAAAAAAATCTATCTGACTTGACAGCCAATTCCTCTTGCTGCTGCCATCACCTGCTCTCATCTGCTTTCCAATCGGTGATACTCTCAACGAGCTTGATAGAGCAGGTGTAAGTGTCAAACTGCTACGTTACTGTCATCAGTAATGCTATAGATCAAAGGTGTCAAACTCTTGCCATGGAGGGCTGAGACCCTGCAGGTTTTCTTTCCAATCGGCTCTCCAGCAGCTGATCTCAGATTAGATGCTTGTCAATAAAATCACCTGGTTTAGGAGCCGGTTGGAAAAACCCCCCGCAGGGTCTCGGCCCTCCATGGCACGAGTTTGACACCCCTGCCAAAGAGGATGTCAGTAAAGAGTTTACCTGAGCAGGTGAGATCCAGGACAGAGGAGAAGGATCCATATCTTGCACAGTCCCTCAGAGAAGATGCAGACTGAACACACATTGGTTCAATCCACCACACAGGTCTTTTTGAGGACCTCCTTCTCTCTCTTACAGATCTTTCTAAGGACTCGTCTCTCTCTCCAACAGAAACTGCAGTGCCACAGCCCAGATGTTCACAGAAAACAGCTGCAACCTTCAGGGTCCAGTGATGAATATACACAGGTCTCCATTCTCCCAAATGTTTCAGCTCCAGTGTACCTGCACAGCGACTCACTCCTCCCACCAACCTGACAGGTTCTGAACAGAAAATGCAAAGTCATCAGTCAAAGAACAAGGTGAGTTTAATCAGAACAGAAATGAACCAAATCAAAGCTTCTCTTCTACCTGAGCAGGTGAGTCCAACAGCTTTGTCAGATGAGCAGCTGTTTCTAGCTGAGCCTGAGCTTCTACAGTCCAGGAGAGCAGACTCATGGCCTCCACACTGGAACTCTTTGCTCCACATTGGAGCCTCCACGTCTCCATACAGTGACCCCTGGAGGACTGAAGGAGCCCCACAGCCAAGCTCCCTACAGACCACCTCTGCATCCTGCTGGTCAAAGTCAGCTTCACACACTGAGGACCACCTCTGGTCAGACTGGTTGGACTTCACCTCCAGTCTTCCTGAACACAGACTGCTCCCATTCACCAGCCTGATAGTGTCTGCAGAAATTAAAGAGAAAATAATTGTGAATGATCAGGTCTTGAAATATCTTGAAAAAGAAAGTCATTGAGAGAGCTTGTTCAAGCTTGTTCATGGTAAAGCAGAACAGTCACACCATATCGGAGCCTCACTGTGCCATCTGTAAATGAAGACTTTAAGTTTAACAGTCAATGCCTACAAACGGCAAACTCCTGTCGACCACACACCACAGAATATTTCCCACAGACCAAGGGAGTGTTTGTTTAGCACGATTCTGAATGAAAAGGGACAGGTGCATCAACACTGAAAATGTTAATGTTTTCATTCTATGTGCACTTCATCCTTTTGTGGCACTGACTGGCCTAAGTTAAATGCAGGTTTTCAGCATTTGTTTTACTTGAATGTACGATGTTTTAGGTAATATCTATATTCTTCATGTTATACAGTGAATGCTTTTTGATCATTTTTTTATGTGAGGGGCATAACGCTGGAAAACAATGCTGAGTTTGTGACTCCTAAAATGGCGGGACAGTGTTTTCATAACTTGACAACATGGCAGCCCCCCAAGGCAGAGGTCTTTGCTTGCTCCTCTATCAAATGTCAGCTTTTTCTTCTTTTTTGTGTTGAGTGAGCAACCTGACCCCAGGAGAGCGCTCTGGCAACGCAAGTGAAGCAAGAGGGGAGGGCCCCATGCTAGGCTAAATGCTCACACTAGTCCACCACTGCTACCCAGTCTCCTGCTGGCCAACTCTTTGAGTCTTTGAAGGTATTTTATTTTAGTGACCATACATTCAAGAGAATGTAATATACGTACCTGAGCAGGTGAGCTCCACAAAGAAGTTAGTTAAACTTGATGTTATACACTCTCTCAGAGCAGATCCCAGCCTAACACAAGCAGAGGTGATCCACCACACATACAGGTGTGTTTGTGGGAATGCACTCTGTCCGATAGAAACTGCAGAGCCACAGTCCAGATGTTCACAGAAAATTGTGGCATCCTTCAGGGTCCAGCCATAGAGAACCACTGGTCTCCATTCTCCCTGTTTCACCTCCAGTGTACCTGCACAGCGACTGACTCCTCCCACCAACCGGAAACGATCAGGCTCTGAACAGAAACCAGAGAGTCATCAGTAAAAGAACAAAGTGAATTTGATGAGAACAGAAATGACCGATTGAAAGCTGCAGCTCCTGTTATACCTGAGCAGGTGAGTCCAACTGCTTTGCCAGATGAGCAGCTGTTTCTAGCTGAGCCTGAGCTTCTACAGTCCAGGAGAGCAGACTCATGGCCTCCACACTGGAACTCTTTGCTCCACATTGGAGCCTCCACGTCTCCAAATAGCGCTTCTTGGTAGATTGAAGGAGCCCCACAGCCAAGCTCCCTACAGACCACCTCTGCATCCTGCTGGTCAAAGTCAGCTTCACACACTGAGGACCACCTCTGGTCAGACTGGTTGGACTTCACCTCCAGTCTTCCTGAACACAGACTGCTCCCATTCACCAGCCTGACAGAGTCTGTGGAGACAACAGAAGATCAAACAGAGGCAGATTTAAAAAAAAAAAAAAAAAGAAAGTTAATCATTAAAATCAGGACACATCTTAACAACAGCACAGAAGGAAACATTTTAGAATCACCTTTACATTTAATACACTGAAACACACAGGAGGGTTTTAACAAGTTACATTTACTCCGTTACATTTACTTGAGTAACTTTTTGAAAAAAATGTACTTACTAACCCTAACCCTTAGCACAATATTTTTGCCTGATTACACAATTTTTAAACATTTAATCAGACTTTACGTTCAAATGGTTACTTAGTACTTGAGCAGTCTTTTCACCAAGTACTTCTTTACTTGTACTTGAGTGATTGTTTTGGATGACTACACTTTACTTCTACTTGACTAACATTATTTTGAAGTAATGCTACTCTTACTGAAGTACAATTTTTGGCTACTCTACTCACATCTGCTGTAACACCTGTAAGTAATTTTTGATGGAAATACAGATGAACTCCAACTGAGCTGAGGTGCTTATAGTTGTTAATAGGTCACTGGTGTCTGTCATGGTGGTAACCAAAGAAGCTGCTGCAGGAAACCATTGGCTAAGAAATATGTCAAACTGAAAATGGAGTTGGTTTAGGCTGGTTGATAGTTGGTCCAGAGGAGTCCTGAAGCTCTGCCCTGTCATGGCTGCTGAAGACAGTCTACTGCTATTTTAGCTGGCGTGTATGTGACCCTACTAGTGATGGCCAATCGAGGCTTTGCTGAAGCTTCAACACTTTCTTTAAAAAATGGTTCATTACTCGAGACTTCAATGACAAAGTGCTCCTGCAGAACATCTAGTGGTCATTGTTTGGGATTTCATGAGATTTCGTGATGCGCACTACTTCCTAGCTTTACCTATTTGAGTGATGTTAGCTCGCCTCCATCTCAATTTGCTTCGAAGGCTTGGCTCAGTTCTCCCAATGACCCAAGATAACCAAACCAGTGACAAGGGTTTGATACAGAATGAAGCAGTAAAGTGGTCCACATGTCACCAGTCACGTGATTTTTCCAAACCAAAACATGCACGTCTGGCTCAGAGTCTGACTGTATCATGGAGATAGAAAAATTGAACTGTTTAACAAGTTTCTTTTTGACTGCACTAGATGATTTTATTGAATTTAAAGTTATATTTAATAACTGTTGAAGACCATGTTTCTTATGTGGTGCATCCCCACCCTATATTCTCTTCACTTTGTGTCATTAACCCTTTACCACCTAAACCTCAAAATTTCCACCTGGACTTTTTATGCTTATTCTGATTTTAAATTCAAATTAAACATGCAAAATCTAACGTTCATATATAATTGCAGTGTTACTGTTCACTAAAACTCTTCAATCAAAATCCGTTTTTATGTTTTTCTGCTATTCTTGCTTCATCGTCAGTTATTACACTCTTACAACATGTAGTATATAGTAAATTGGCTAATTTGACGGCTTCTGGGAGAGATTCTAGTGAAATTACCATAATGACACCATATTCACTGTAAAGTTCAATGTCTCAGCTCTCAGAACCCATTGGAATTTTTCCGATTGCGCAAACTGTGACACAATTACGGTAATCCAAAGACGCATGTGCTAATGTAGTTAAAGGGTTAAACATTTAAATGGTGCTGCTACATTCATGAAATGTGCTCTGCAAATACAGATTATATTATGGATTTTATCAAAGTATAATTTGGGGTTCATTGGAGAGTGGGTAAAGTGGGTGTGGTTGAAGAACACCACCATACTCAAATGAACGCCACTAAATAGGGATTTCCAATCCCTGAACTCACTCGATCCCACCAAGTGATTTACCTGACAATCCGAACCAATCAGGGGATTTGAAGCACTCAACTGCTTCAAATGTCATTCACAAGTGCTTCAAACATCACCCGTCACAGGACCAAACCACGCCTTGTCACAGTGGTTCGATTCAATTGCTTCATGAGATGCAGTGCATGTGTCGGAGCCTCGGGTGTCAGAGGACAATAACTACAACCTACTACACTACTGTCATAAGTGAAGTCAAAGATGATGTCCTTGGGGCTTACCTGAGCAGGTGAGATTCAGGAAGGAGGTAGAGTAACCTGAAGTTGCACACTCCCTCAGAGCAGATCCAGAAAGAACACAGTTTGAGCTGGTCCACCATGCAGATCTGCGTGAAGATGTTTCTGTCTCCGTTGTAGAAACAACTGAGCCACAGTCCAGGTGTTGACAGTAAACTGCTCCTTCCTTTAGGTTCCAGTCACGATCATATACAGGTCTCCATTCTCCCAGATGTTTCAGCTGCAGTAAACCTGCACACTGACTGACTTCTCCCACCAACCTGACAGGTTCTGAAAAGAAACCAGAGCTATAAGTAAAAAAAGTAACACAGTTTTGTAAAAGACTATTTTGATTTGTTTCCCTCTCATTTCTACTAATTACCTGCTGAGTCATGTTTTCCCTCAGCCAGGACTCCTGAGGAGGAAACAAAGATTAGTATAAAGCAGGATTCTGATTGGATCTCAAACTCAGTCTAGAGTCACTTTATGAGTTTGCTGCTGCTTTTTATAGAGTTTCAAGTGAAGGGAAGGGCCGCACTATGTAATGATATGCAAAGAAGTTAGTGATTGAAGAAATGTATAGATAGCATCTGGCAGATGGGGATGGTCGAGCAGAATAATGGCTGTGGTATAAGGCTTCAGGACGGATCTAACAAGACATTATTACACTCCCACAAAGCCTCTTGATGATAGAGAGACAAACAACTATTATGTAGGTCTTAACATACAAAGGCTGAAGGTTGATAGGATTGAGATGACTTGCAGGTATAGGGCTCAACTAAAGTATGAGGCTGACTACAGTTTAAAGTAGATGTAAAATCAATGAAGAGCAGTTTTCACCACCATCTAAATGACCCATTATCATATTAACGAGGGTTGTTGCATCATCAACCACCCTCCCCAGTTGATATGCAAACTGAAGGGGATCTAAGTCTGCCTGAACAGTGTCCATGAGCTCATCTTTCACAATCCTTTCAAAGGACTTCATTCCCAGGGAGGTAAGCGCCACAGGTCTAAAGACATTCAAAGTCTTATTGTAGTTATTTTTGTGCACAGGGACAATAATCGAGTCCTTCCACAGACGGGAGATAATAAATACTCTGCACCAGTGTTTCAAGGACCAATCATCGCAACATATTATTTACAAGGCCCATTGTCATTGGTATGAATTAATTTTTTTACCGATTAGTCCTGACCTTTGCTGCTAAATACCTGCGACCAGAAGGCAGTAACTTGTACTTGCAGGCCAGCGGGTGGCGAGAGTCAGTCAGGATGCTCTGTGCTCTCCTGGTAGCCCTGGCTCTATACAGGACAGAGAGCTCTTAAAAATTTGTCCCTGCAATTTTGCTGCACATCCTTACTATACTATCAAGCTGCTTTTCATCCTTGACAGTGAGGGACCCAAACCAGCAAATAAAAGAGAAGGTTAAAACAGACTCAATAAAACAAGAATAAAACATTCTCATAAAAGAAGTGTCTACATTAAACCCTTTAAATTTATGATAAAAATACTTGTGCTGGTGGGCCTTTGGCACAGATTGCATCAGTATTGGTCTCAGACGTCACACTATTGTAAATGACAGTACAGAAGTATTTACACTGATTTACTGTTTAAACTGCTTGGCCATGAATAAAAACAAGGAAATTAGGTGGAGGGGGTACTGCCCAATAGTAGGATAAAGATATCCAGGATAACTGAGATTCTCAGGGCATGGGATCAATCACACAATCACTGATAGAAAAATGGAAAAAAACCTTTGTATCCTACTGTTTGTCAGTGTAACAAGAGCTGCTGGGGTTTTATGAAGAAATTTGATACATTTAAATAGATCTGAAGTTCAAAATTTGATGTAGACATGATGTAGACACTTATTATGACTCAAACTACGCTGTGAAGTCATCAAATATCAACAGTATGTAAGGGTTAAAGATCAATGTACATTATATATTTCAACTTGGTCTCTCTCTGTCTCTCTGTCTAACACACACATGCACACACAGAAACACACACACATACAAACACACTTCTGAGAAATTTACTGATAAACTTTAGTTTGAGGAAAATTTCCTGTCAACACTGTGGTTGTGTTACCATAGC
This sequence comes from Pseudochromis fuscus, assembly GCA_900323345.1. Lineage (NCBI taxonomy): Eukaryota > Metazoa > Chordata > Actinopteri > Pseudochromidae > Pseudochromis > Pseudochromis fuscus. Next base: position 757 of record OOFC01041517.1, on the reverse strand, counting down.
TATTTGAAGAAACACCTCATGGATGCACTGGGACGCATCATCAGTGATGTTTCCAGGGGTCATTGGGTGTTTCGGGTCTTTCAACATCATACACCCTCACCCAGGCGACCCAGCCGGGGGTGATCAAGCCCCGACTTGCATCCCAGTAGCAGCCCACGGATCTGCCCTCTTCATTCAAAGCCACCGGGTAGCCTTTTCGGCGGCTTCGCTTGCGGACTTGATGGCCCTCTTCTTTGCCACTCCTACGATGCCCAGGCGGCTCAGGACCTTGCACAAAGACCGTCCTGCAAATCCCCTACAGCCTACCTCTATGGGCTCGTAGAAGGTCCTCCAACCTCCCCGCCTGCACTCCTCCACCAGTTCCTGGTACTTACCCCTCTTCCTCTCATTCGCTTCCTCCATGTTTTCTTCCCAGGGCACTGTCAACTCCAGTATGATCAGCTGTTTTGTAGACTGAGAGGTCATGATCATATCTGGACGGAGGGTAGTTGTTGCAATGTGCTGGGGGAACCTAAGCTGCTTCCCCAGGTCAACCTGCAGCTGCCAGTCAGATGCTGTGTGGAGTAGGCCAGTTGTCTTCTGTCGGTTTGATTTGGGTTTTTCTCCAGCTTTGACAAAGGAGATTTCCTTCTTCGGAGCTTGATGGTTTTTGCTGGAACTGATGGCTGAGGCTACGCTCTCAGCAACTGCCTTAAGCACCTGGTCATGGCGCCAACGATAGCGACCATCGGTCAGGGCCTTCGAGCAGCCGCTGAGG
>OOFC01041512.1:0-10000 GCA_900323345.1 Pseudochromis fuscus | reverse complement strand
GTGATTTTACAATTGTTTATTCATTTAGATATTAAAAAAAAGTGAAAAAGTTATTTTTTATTTTTTATTTTTTTACTGTGGAAACCACAGAAGTGTAACAAGTCATTTCTATAACTAAGATGCTAATATAAGTTTCACTTTTGGTTTCATGAACACTCTCTGCAGAATCACCAATTTTAACAGTTTCATCCTGCACCAAACGTGCATCAAACACCACAGGACTCAGGAAAAAGCATGATGTTTATTTTTTATCATAGCCCAAGTCTGGTTTTACCTGGTCAATTACCACAATTCAACAACTGGTAAATAGTTTGAAATCCGTATTTTCAAAACAAGTTGAAACAGAGACCCGGTGAGGCTGTGTCTTAATGCTACGGCATCGTAAACCAGTCACGTGATCTGATCCCAGGCTTCAGAGGGTTAATTAGTCCGTACATAATCTCTTTTGACAACCTAACAGGATTAGAAGCTAAGTGGATCAAAACACTACTGTATTACACTGCCAATACAAACAACACTTCCCATAGCTATTTCAAAATAAAAGCCCACTACAAGAGTTTCAGTGGTTAGAGACCATAGACTGTATATAGACACAGACAAAGCAAACAGGTCTCAAAAATGAGGCCAATACCAACAACAGCCACTGGCACCAAGAAACTCTGCCTCCAATTGACTTCAACTCAAAAATGGTCATTTTTAGTGATAAAATACTCAGTCAATACATTTTTCTCACAACTCAGCGAGAACAGACTTTGAACTGAAGTGTCATTGGGGACACTGGGCAGTGTCCTCAGGTTCAAGGTTCAGAGTTTCCTCTCTCCTCCCTTCTTCTCCAAATATGGACACTTCCAGCTCCAAAAAAAACAACACGACAACGTTCAAATGTCAAATGTCAAAATTTGAGTTCACAAATCAATGGGTCAGGTTAGCTTTGTCCATACAGTCTATGATAGAAACTGTTTTTTAATCAGGCTTTTATTGTGAAATGTGCTTTCCCCCCAGCTTCTAATTGACGCCATTATTAGAGACCCTGCTGTTAACTGACTACCAGGTTTTATTTGAAGAAACAGGATGAATGAACTATTGTGAAAAATTCAGAAACACTGTGGTTATCACTTTGGAAAAACAACCAATCAACAGACAGGGACTGATATATTTTCAGGGCAGTGTTGAGACATCTGAGTCCGCTGCGACTTTCATGTAAACACACTGATCAGATTTTTTCTGGTCACTGCTCCATGAACTCCTCACCAGGATCCACACAACGCTGTGGTACAGCAGCAGGAGCAATCTTTAAGTCCAGAGCGAAACCAGGGCTCCTTTCTCTTCATGTTCTCTGCCTTTAAAATTGATTTATTCATTGCAGGCGTCTAAATATGCCACAGAAAGCAGTGGCTCAAGTTATTATTTCTCCATGCTATGTGTCTATTGTGGATAGTGATTTGTCTATGTGGTCTGTGTGGGTTGCGTGGGCTGCAGTCGTTCACTGGGTTATGTTGTTAACTGCTACATTGTCAATGCTTCTCTATGCAAGTTCCCCTTAAAGTGCGAGACAAATGTTTTTGTCTGTATGTGTAAAGACATGACTCACAAAAGAAGATGGAAAAAGGTGGTTAAATAACCACACACTTAACCTCTGGTGTTAACACAGTCTGAAATAAAGGTAACACTGCTTCAGACTCACATTAGGAGATTAAGAAAATGCATATGAAACAGAAGATATGCCACAGATAAACTGTTAGAGATAAAAAATAAAGAACATTTTATGACGTGGTAATGCTGTGGTAAAGGTTTGATTTACACACAAAACAGCTTGATTTAGGCAAAGATTATGGTTTAGGTTCAAAACAAGGTTATAGAGCCGCCATGGTTAAAACAAACAGCAGCATTGTTAAAGTCGAATGTTTTGTTAATCCATCCTGACCTCCACCCTACGGTCACTAATCGCTCTATAACTACCTCACTCTCTTCCTCCTTTAATTCTCAAAGTCACTTGAGGGAAGTTGAAGATAAACTTCCTTTTGTTACATTTGCTAAAACTAGTGTGTTTAACCAGCAGCTGGTGACTTCAGTCGACAAAAAGCCTAATTAGCCTCCAATTGTGCAGAATTGTGTATGGACCATGCATGTCAATTATGCAAATTTATCTGATTGAAAGTGACTTCCACAAGACTTGTGCGTTACTTTCAGCATATGGTAAATGGTACATTTATATAGCACTTTCATGACCATAGCTAGGTCCCACAGCACTTTACAAGGCAACTCATTCACCCATTCACACACACACTCACACACCAATGGCTACGAGCTGCCATGCAAGGCGCTAGCCACCACTGGGAGCAACTTAGGGTTCAGTGTCTTGCCCAAGGGCACTTTGACATGTGGACAGGAGGAGCCAGGGATCAAACCCACAACCTTACGATTCACAGGCGATCCACTCTAAAACCTGAGCCACAGCCGCCCGCATAAAAGGGCAAAACGGGCAAAGAGTGAATGTATCCATAAAATGATGGAGGGTTGTATTTGGAAATCAACAACATGTGCACTAATAACATGAATACATGATTATTACCTCTGCCAAGGAGGTTATGTTTTGACCCGCGCTAGGTGTCTGTCTGTCGGTTCGCAGCCGACAGCCGCCCCATATGGTATGATGTAGTGTGTTAGTCTCTAAACTATGGAGTCATGAGTTCAAGTCTTGTGTTAGTTGTCTTTTTAGTTGTCTTAAATAAAATATCTTTGAATAAAATCATGAACTCTGTGTATTCTTTGTGTTTTGACACTTTTAATGACTCCGTGAAAATTTCATGGAGATATCTTTATCATTTCTGACAGTATAGCTTTTTGTACATCAATATACAATAATTGCAGTAAATTCTGAAAAATATTCAGCGCTGTAGGTACATATTTAAAACAATATTCAGTGCTGAAAGGGTTTATATAACAATGAGTAAACGGCTGCATAAATGACCACTAGTAGGACAGTATTTCCAGCTACATTCACTAAATGTTGTTGCTGAACCAAACAATATTTTAAACAATCCTGGATTTCCAACGCTCCAAAGTTTGTCTCTTTCCCAATAGTGTCCCCAAGCACAAACCAGTTCAAGACTTATTTACCCAGAATGTCACTGGCCAGCACACAACCTCAACTTAACTCCACCCTAAACTTCACAGATTAATTAAAACGGACACCCACAGAGAAAGCCTTGCTACCTGATGTCTGTAATGTTACTTCCCCTTGATCTCCTAACTTACTTATTCCAGAGCTTTCAAAAACATCTTAGTAGTGAATTCACTGGTTTCTTTCAAGTCTTAAACTAATTCAAGGATTAGGCCCGGGGGTATTTACACAATACAGAAATAATTCTTAGTTTTTAACCCAGCCATATAATCAGCATTACAGTGATGATATCCTCTTACATGCCGTCGGCTCTGGTTTCAGGTCTAAACTTCTACAGGTTTTGGTTTTGTCAACTTTCTACAGTTTGTGGGCAGCACCTTCATGAAGCGATTCTCCCAGTCCACCACATCCCAAAGGTAAGATCTGGTGACCCTTCAAGACACTGGTCTGGGATATAATGAGCTTTGTAACATGGAGCATTATCCCTCTGAAAGTAGCAAATAGCAGATGGTATACTGGGCTCTCAAAGGGATGGATGTGGTAGGAAGTACTACTCAGGTACTCTGCGTAAATGTTGCTTAGTTGTCAAAAAAGAAGACAAAGTGCCATGAAAATCAGACTCCAAGGAGTGTTTTTCCAATCTCCTGTTCTGATGTTGATTCATACTTTTAATTTTCCATTCATTTAATGTCAATGGCTCTATAAGCTCCTCCCATAAATATTGTATTTGGTGTTCATGATGTTATTATGCTATGTTAGACTAATATCCACCTGTGAACCTCAGAATCTGCCACCAAGACCAGGGACCTATTGAAAATCCAAGCAGAGCTGCTCCACATCCTCAGTATATTCTAACTGTATACTGTCTCCAACAGAAAAAAAAAAGTTATACATCATTGTCATGTCCAACACTGCACTCCAGTTATGATATTTTATTCAGCACAAGCACAGACGTCTCAGACAGGACACTTTGCTTCAGTGTGCAACAGTCAGTCTTGGCATATTTACAGTATCATCCAACCAAGGTGTCATTGTCTCGAGTCCACAACATCACAACAAATTTAGAAAGATTAAAAGACTTTGAAAAATGATTATGAGTCGTTGTTGAAGAGGCATGTGATGTTGAAGAGTTATTACTCAAGGATGCTGAATGTAAAGTGATAGAAAGTGATTATATTAATCTGGAACATCTGACAAGTCTTTCTTCAGATCTGGGGACTAAGAGACTGTCTTAGTGCAGCACAGGGGAAGCTTCAAAGGAGCTTTTACTGTCGCTCAGCAATGAGGTAACTGTCTGTCTTCAAAACCACAAAATATTAATGAGATAAAGTTTCCACTCAATTTGCTTTATAGCATGTGTGCAATAAAAAAGTGTATCAGAGAAATAAAGTGAAAAGTAAAGTGTTATAAGTGGAGGGCTGTATGGGACTGTTTTTTCTGCATTTCATCTTCATCGCAATTTAACTTTCTTTTTGTATAAATGGAGGAAAAGTGAAATTATACCGTGTAAAAAGAAAGGGATCACTTGTGGTGACAAAACCCAGAGAAAGGTTCAGTTGTTCACATTGCACCTTTGAGTTTATTGGTTTGATTTTTCTCTCCTCGGTTTAATCACAGCTTCATCAAGATAATTTTCTAAATGCTATTTATCTGACAAATTTAGCAACTACTATGAAAAGGTGACTCAGTAATTAGGAGATTTTCTTTTCTTGGTGGAGACCAAACCAGAGCTGAAGATAAAATATAAACTTCATCAGGTCAACACAAACACAATTTTAAATCAATGCAACATTTCAATGCTGCACACAAGCAACCAAACAACTACAGGAATAGCAAACCCAGGCAGTTTGGAAAATAGATGATGACAAAATAACAATTCAGGGCAATGTTTGAAAATTAAGACCATATATCCATCTTCAAAAATCAGCCCTGAGGCAGAGTTCCCCTGCCATGGACGATTTCATAAAGGTAGTGATGGAAAATATTTCAACCAATCAAAAAAATGGGGGGATATTTCCAATTGGTTGAAATTCTTTGACATCGTTGGTGCAGTGGTTAGCAGCAAGAAGGTTCAGGGTTCGAATCTCAGCTCTGGCCTTTCTGTGTGGAGTTTGCATGTTCTTCCTGTGCGAGTACCTCTCCGGGTACTCATGGTTTCCTCCCACAGTCCAAAGACATGCTTGTTAGGTGAATTGATTACTCTAAAATTGACCATGATCTACAAGATGACTGACTGCGTAAGCAACTCGTTTTGTTGCCAAGAAATCCATGTCCGCTGCTTTCTGAGTCACCTTCTGCCGTCTTACACACTTCACCCTTTCTGTACTATAGAGCGACACCGGTGGAGATTCAACCATGAGCTCATGACTACAGTACAAAAACATTCACAACTTTCTCATGAATGGTCAAATATGGCTGCAAATATTCTCATGGGCTGTCAATATTACAAGTTATCAACATATATTATATTTCCAATCCATTTCTCATTATTTTAATTAATGTTGGTTAAAGCAACTCATGTAAATTATGTGTCATGAAATATATTTTATTTACACTTATGCATCTCTACATATTGTCAGTTGCTAGTCCGTAGTGGTGTAAAATTATATCTTCTTCTTAGATCCTGGTTGAGTTTTATTTTCTGTGGAGAAAACAATGTCTCTCACTTGGCAGGTGAGTCATGTGAAAAGTGTGCGATACAACCAGCAATGTAATATAATGCACATAAATAATTTAGTGTAACAATTCATTGATTGCAGCGCAGTTGGATACAGTATAAGGAGCTACTGTAACAAAGACTGTGAAATTGAAGAGGAAAACAACATTATGTAAATGTTACAGGATTTAATTAAAAAAATGAAAAAAGGAAATGGAAAAAAAAACCCACCTATGAGCTTATAGATGCTTTCTCTGATTACATACAATACCACATTCCCTCACAGCTTCAAATCACTATGGTCAAGTTAAGGACTTATAGGATTTAAGAAGACAGCACAAAAAAAAGTATCCTCAAACAATATTATTACATATAGAGCAACACTTTTTAATATCTTAGAGCGTCACCATTGTGTGTACAGTAAGCACTTACTAAATCCTAACTTCTCCACGTCTTCACCGGCTAAATGTATGCTGAGAAGAAAACTGCTATCAAGCTTCATATCACACGATCACAAACTGATCAAAGGGTTGAAACCACCAGGCATGTTCTTCCACAGAAAGGCTTTCCTGTTTAGGAATGCGCAACATGTCCTGATTGCAGCGCTCCTACTGTAGCTGTCACTTCTTTAATTGATTTAAAAGACGCTCCCTAACACCCCCCAGCTGCCCCCACGCCACCTCCTCCTCCTCCTCCTCTTCCGGCTGACTTACTGTCCCACCTCATGTTAAATACTTCTGGTATAACCTCACATGAAATAACCCCCCTTGTTAGGAGACTTGCAAAGAGCCTCGGAGACTTCACTTGAAATCTCTGGTAGCAGAGTCAGTGCCCTTTTGTACATTTTCTCATCAATAAGCAGAGTGAAAAGCAGAGCAGTTACCTCGCACAAGCCTCTCAGTGTCCCTCCGTGCTGCCGCTCAGTCGATTAAGTCCAAATATTTCACTTCTCTGTGGTGATTTCCCTCTCTCTCTGTTAGTTCACCCTGTTGAACTAAAAGCACGCTCTATCTGCCTTTTCCCCTTCTCCTCCCTTCGCTCTTCTCTGCATATCCTCTCTGCTCTGTCTCTCTTTTTCCCTCTAAGTCCCTCCCTCCCTCTCTCAGCCTCTTTCTCTCTCATACATCCCTTGACCCCCCCTCCTCCCTCCCTCCCTCTCTCTCTCTCTCTCTCTGTACTTTCATCCAATCCTCTCACTTCCCTCTTCCTGCCATTCACTCACTTGGCTTTTCTTTCAATTTGCTTTATTGACAGGATCTTCATTCAGTAACTGTCACAACCTTGCAAAGCGGGTTGTTTGTACATCTGTTATGTGGAAAAACAACTGATTGAAATAGTGTGAATATCAGATCTTATTTCCTTTTTATGTAACTGCCAGCAGTGTTAGCTTGCAGCCATTTAGTCATTGATTTGCTGGCACCCTGTGGCTCTAATATCTCCAGTTTTGAATTGAAAATAGGAGCCTGATAGGAGCTCCTAACAACATACAACACAATGTGGAGCTCAAATCCTCTTTATTACTGAAGCTACAACAATCCTGTCTCAAAGTAATGATTTAAAACCAGACAATTCATCAGATACCTCAAGGCTGGACATTTGTGATGCCTTTCTTTCAAGGGCTCCCAAAGACTTTCTGGAAGTTGATGGGATGTAGCTGGAGTTCCTGCTTTGAATTTTGGATCTGGGTTCAATTCCCAGCATCTCCAACTTTGGAGCTCAGGTGGCGTGACTTTGATGTTTGGTCCTTGACTTCTTTCCTTGGGTAAGATACTAAACCCTAAGTTACCTGAAGGTGCTGTGCAAGTGCTGACAGTCACTAATGTTGCATCAGATTGGGATGTTTATTATGGTGAGAACATGTTTCTCCCATAATAGCTGTTTTCCATTGGCTCCCTGTAAAATCCATAGGTATACTTCTTATTCTTATACAAAGTCCTTAAAGACCAAGCTCCATCATATCTGAAGAACTTCGCTCTCAGAGTGCAGGGTCCTGTCTGAGGTTTCCTCAACAAAACCAAGCCACAGTCACTGCTCAAGTGGAAATTGTTTGGTGTTACTTTACTATGTAATGGGCCCTGGTGTGATTTTGTTGGGATTTGGCACTTTACAAATGACATTCAATCAAATCTTTCCAGCTGAGAAAAGTTTACCATAAAGAGCCAGTAGCACAAAGCTGGTCCATGCACAGTCCAAAAAAAAAACGGTGCCTATCGTCAACTAAAAGTAATGCAAACGTTCGACTCTGAGTTATAGTTTGAACAGGACCACCACATTCAAATCGTTTCAACCGGCCAACTAGACTGGTGGAGTCTGTGTTCAAGAGTCGAAGAAAACTGTTGACCCCGACTGGAACGATCACTTACAACAACCAACTTATTTTCTGTGTTTGAACATCGCACATATCCCTGGTAGAGGGAGGTAGGAACTCCTTAGTTGTAGGGCACCAGATGTGGATGAGTGTCTTACACTTCCCAAGGTATCTCTCTGCTTGACCTACTTGTGAAACCTTTTGCTATGCTGGTTCTAAGGAGTGTAGGTTCTGAACAGATGACCAGCTGTTCACCTTTGCATGAGGGGTAATGGGAGTTTGCTCAATCATTCTACATTTTACCTATTCAGTTATCCTGGTTGAGCTGTGTACTTAATTATGACAGAAAGTCAATACAATCTCTCCCATAGGTCACTTTTCACTCATCCTCTTTGTGATTTCTGTGAATGAGTGTCAGGTTTGAAGAACCAAAAGAGCCAGAAGATGTGCCTCTTTTGGCGTTGTCAGGGTATGACCTTTAACATGCACTGGGGTGGTTTGCAGCTGGCTGCAAAGGGGTCAGGATGAGAGTCACCACCTTCAAGTCTGAGGCTGTGAGTGATTTTTACTGGTCAAGCTCAAATCACAAGTGGGAGGAAATTAGACTGAAATCAACAGTTGATTTTGATTGTCTTCATAGTTTTCTACATAGGGTGGTTTAGGAACTGGGTAAGGAGCTGAAAGTTTGGGAGAGGGTTTGGAGTTTAGCCACTGCTCCTTTGCATTGAAAAGAGGCAGCAAAGGTTTCAGGCACTGGATCAGAATGACTCCTAGGCTCCAGTCTTTGGAGGTTTTTCAAGCGTGAACAACACAAAACAGGCCTGAGAAAACTTTGATGAAAGAGACTACCTTGCTTAATTTGCTGCTTCCATGACTCCAGATATACAGCAGAAAATAAATGGCTAGATGGGTGAATGAATAGCCAAATAAATAATTTGTCCCAGGACGTATGGAGGTTGAGTTACCAAACAAACACCTCAGATAGACTCGGGACATGTGGTGATGCACGACTAACAAACTATAACTAATGTTGGTAGAACCAGAGTATGTTCAAGTTATTTTCCTGTTCGCTGTCTCATTAACCCTTTCATGTAAGAATTCTGAAAGCTTGAATCAAGATTTGTTTTCTTTTGTGTTTTTATATATGTGTTATATTTATATATGTGTGTCTATTTTTTACCTCTAGGGATCTTCTGGCATAGAAGGATTGACAGGATATTCCACCAGTGGTTGACAAGTATGACTTCCTGTCAGCCATCTCTGATTCACAGAAAGTTTACCAGTGGTTACAACAACCAATCACGGAGTAGAAATCAATGGAGGAGGCAGCACAGAGCTTTCTAACCCCTGATATAAAATATGAAATAGAAACCACTGCATTTAGGAGAAAGTGGCTTTTAAACAGCTGTCCACTGCAGTGACCACTATGCACGAAGACTTAAAGTAGATATATGATTTCATGAGGAAATAAATCCTCATAAAGCCATAACTAGCAACTTGTCAACAAACCTGTGTTGTCACTAAGTATTAATGTATCCACTGTAAAATAAAAAGTAAACAAGCTTTAGTTAATCAGCAGTGTTAATCAGCTACTCTAGTAGCTTAATTGTTTGACTCCTGCACTGGAGCATACACACAAATACTGATCATCTCACCTCACTCCATAGAAGTAAAATACACAACTACACTTAAAAACAAAAGAAGAGTAAATAGAGCAAGAGAGAAAATTGTATGAATATTATGAAATTGTACCGTAAAGTAAAAGAAATACTTTGAAGCACATCCTCAGAATAAAGAAAAAACAATAAAAACAGATAAAACTATATACATGATGAGTACTATTATTGATGCTGTCTGTCTCGCTGCTGTTGCTATTTCACTTTCAGCTCAGCCTGTTGTTGAAAATGTCACA
>OOFC01041508.1:10432-28943 GCA_900323345.1 Pseudochromis fuscus | reverse complement strand
GAAACGCTATATAGCATGTTAGCCTTCTCGATGGGAAATTTGAAAACAAAAACCGCAAGACCGAACAGTCAACCAACAAAGTGTTATGCACACTCTGCAGGAAGGAGTTTTCTTTTCATCAAAGCACTTTCAGCTTAAAATACCACATTAACAGGAAGCAGACGTTAGTCGGGGATTGACTCGGACACTGAGAACAATACAGCAATGTACTGATATTAGAAAATGTCTTTTTACTTTGTACTTTTGAATATTTAAGTATTTTTAAATGCATGTACTTTTGAATACTTGAGTATTTTTAAAGGTAAGTACTTTAGTACTTTAACTTGAGTAACATTTTGACCAATAACTTTTATTTGTAGTTGAGTAAGATTTGACCATGAGTATCAGTACTTTGACTCAAGTACTGAAGTTGAGTACTTTGTCCACCACTGAGTACACACACAGAGTGAATTAACTGGTTTTCAGTATCTAAACAGCGCCCCCACTGGCAGACTCAGATACAGAGGAGACTAAAGAGGCGTGTCACGCAAGGTTTCTGTTTTCTCCCCAGCGAGCAAAAAGCAAAAAGCCATCAAGTAAAACAGCTTCATTCATGCATTTACAAAGTATTACTGAATTATAAATGAGAGGCCGGTTGGGAAAACATGGTTAAATATTGAAGGACAATTTGTCTGAGCAGCTTGTTAAGGCCAAGGTGAACCACTAGGATTACCTTAGAAATGACAGACTTCATTTACAGATAGACAGAAGAGGTATAGAACAGAGTGGATAGAGCTCAGTGTGCTGTACTTCCCCAGCATTACTGCTCCTGGTGCAGCTTAGATTGAACTGTGGATAATGTCTTTTCTTAACTAGCCTGACCATACACCTGTTCAAAATGAATGTTTCTGTCATGATGCCTTGTATTTAGTTTTTCTCCATTTACTTGTTTTGTAGTTTTAGTTTATGTTTGTCTACTTTCCTTTTCTGTTTTTATCATGATTCCAAGTATTTCTAGTTTGTTTGTTATCTTGGGTTCTTGTATTTAGTTTCATGATTTATTATTGTTTTCTTGTTTTGTGTATTGTTACCTTGTTTCGCTTAATTGTGTTTTTCTTGTCTTTAAGTTGTGGTTTCTTGGTTTCCTAGTTTTCTCCTCTTGTTCCTACATCTGTCTTTCCACGTCATGTCTCGTCATGTGTAGTTCATGGTTCTGTTTTATTTGGTAGTTTTGTTCCTTGTGTATATTCAAGTTTTCCTGTTTAGTCCTGTTTAGTTTGGTGCTTCATGTTCTGTGTGTTTTCAGTGCTTCCTGTCATGTCACTTCCTGTTTTATTTTGAATCTCTTCTCTTGTGTTCTAGTTGTTTCCTGTCAGTCTTGTCACACCTGTGCTGATTGTCTTGTCTGCCACAGCCTTTGGACTTTTGTTTTATTTTTCCTGCCATGGTTGTGCAGCACCTTTTGTTTTACTTGGAGATCTGCATCTTTGGGTCCTCCTTCCTGCTACCTTTTGACAATGGCAACAACTTTTATATTTCAGATATTTGGGGGTGTCAGAAGAGAACTGGATGTCCACCCTTCTCACTGCTGCTATCCAAGCTAGCCGTCTTCGTTTTCTCAGTTCTGACATTAGGGCTCCCTCATGTTGCCTCCAGGTTGGAAAACGATAAAACGATACCCGATGATGTTGCTTGTTACCCTGCCGATCGTGCGACCTAACATTACAACCAACGACACAACAGGTTCGAACCATTGCTGGTGTTTTTAGCTGTTTTATGAAGTGCCCCCCAACCTACTCCACTGTTGTTTACGAGCGCCTGGCCTGGTAAAATGGCGCTTCGTCCCATAAGTCTTTGCTGCGTGACGTCACGCTCCAAAGCTCTATGCCTCCGGTGCCAGACCCTTCTGCATTCGAACAGAATGTAGGCGGGTCTGATTGGCCAGGCTATAGCATTAGTACAGCTGGATTGTGCGTTTGTGGAGGTTTGTGCTAAATACTTTCTAGTTAGTGGAATATTTTCTGAGTGTGACTGATGATTTGTAGTTGGAGTTTTTTTATTATTATTATTATTGTTGCGCCAGAAAATATCCATGTTGATTTCTTCCAAAGGTAAACAATTTCTTCTGGAGATGAAACTGTTTTTACTTTAAAAAAATCTTACCTTACTCAGAATTCATGCAAATTAGTCCTATTACAGATATTCAAACACTACAAAACCTTGTGTATTGGATCAAATGTCTGTCTGAAGGTGTCCATTGAAAATGAAAAGTGGAAGCACAGTACAGTTTGTTTGATCCCTAATACTGAGGGAAGAAGCAGTACAAGCCATATTACTTTACAGTAATTGCTGTGTCATGAGTGTAATATATTTTGTATAATGCTCGTTGATGGTTTAATTCTTCATGGGGAAACAACTTCTCCTTCTGCTCTTCCAGTCCGGAGCAACAGCCACCTCAGCAGCCGTGCCCTGCTTCCACTGGCCCTGTCATCTGTGGCTCCGCTCCCTCCTTTATTAACTGTCACAGATAAAATGTTCATGTGAATGTATGCTAATGAAATATTCGTGGTACATTACTCCCTCAAAGATGGAAGCTGGACCGTTTCATTTCCTTTTATGAGACTGCTGTGCTGACCAGCAGAATGGAGGTACAGTAATTACAGCTTCCCTGGCTGCCCGCTGCCCTGTGCTGGGAGTGCATTCAGAGCGATGCTGCACTGCTGCCAAGTGTGAGGAGAAGCTGGCACATCGCAGGACGGCAGGGGAGGAGCTGAGCAGCTATAATGAAATCCCTGTAAACCTCGTAAAGTAGGGGAACGCAAAGCAGCCTGCGTGTTTAATGTCAGGTCCTCTTCCTGCTCAAGTTCTTCCCTGTGAATCTGTCTGAAGTCGACATAAATTAACAGGAAAATCAATTCGAGCCTTCCAGTTTGAAGCGCGAGTGAGTCAGTCAGCTCTGTGGCTTGAACTGTTCCCTCAAGGTTAGATGCAGCTATTTGCATGAGTTCATACTCAACTCCTGCTCGAAGTAGAAAAACACACTACAACACTGAATAACTACAGAAGAACACAAAAAACTTCTTACAAATATACTTTTTCGAGCTTTAAAACATTTGGAAAGAACTTAATATTTTCTGTTGAATTAAAACAGCAAGGACATGTTACACTACATACTGTATATCATGTGGTTTCCTATATGCAAATAACAGTAAATTATTTTGTATATTAATTGCAAACTACAGTATGCAATATCAATTAGTATAAAATAAGCTCTGTATACAGTTAGTATGGAGTTGGCACACTGCTGTTGTGTATAATTTTGACATTCAGTGAATCTTTGTTTAATGCAGATCAAAGTCTGTCTCTGTGGGTTCGACCTCTGGACTCAGCATGTTAGTCTGAGGCAGTGTTGTGCGATCTCTTAAATGATGCTGATTCCCATGCTGCGGCTGGATAAAAGCATTCGGCAACATTTTTTTAGCTGGAGGCGAAACAATCACACTGCTCTTTTCTCTGATTGCACTGTAGCTGTGGGTTCCTCTAATTTGTGTTTTTTAAAAGTTGTTTCGTTTCCAAGTTGAGGCCAGCAGACACAGGTTGATGCGGTTTAGCCCCACTCACGTTGCAGATTTATTTTTGTTCAGAGCAGCGCTCCTAGTGTGATTTTATCTCATGGTAACAGAAAAGAAAGATGATCAGATACAGGCCCTGCTTGAACTAAACACACAGGCAGCAGCTATGGACAGAAAACTTCACCTCCCCTGTCGGCTGAGCGGTGCTGCAGGCTGTTGTGTCGACATGTGTTTGGTATCTGAATGTGTTTGTTGATGTTTATCTTGAGGAGTGGGCCGAGCTCCATGTGTTTTTCTGACACCGTCTTGCTCTACATTTATGTCTGGGGGCTGATTGACTGGTGTAAACACAATCTGCTACTGCAGGCTGCAGCTGCAGCAGTGGAAACATTGCAATGCTTTGCCAAAGGGTACTCCAACACCTTTTTTTTGAGCTGTTAAGACAAGAAAAGGTGTTGTTCTAAGCCTGATGGTCGGTCTGGAGGATCTGCAAGTTGTTTTGAAAGGCTCTCTATTATTAAAGCAAATTTTTATTATGAATTCTCTGTTTGTTGTTCCCCTCTCCTCAGACACTACCAGGTTTATCACTGTTATGATTTAACCAGGCATATTAGATAATTTGAAAGCACTCAGAGAGCACAAACCCTCACCAATGCGTAATCAATGTCTGCTCTCCATCTAATTGTGTCAGATTGTAGACATGATCATTCTGCATGTGTGTGTAGAGTGTTAAAATTACCCAATTTTACCCAAAAACCTGTGATTCATTATGTGGTTAATGAGAAAAAAAAACCATAATTGAGATCTGTTTTGTAATTTTTCCTCAATGTTGCTAACAAACAAGCAAACAAAAAAGCAGTAGCAATAGTTATCGTTATTCATTAATCACAGTACTAATCACTAATTGTGGTATTAACAGGAAAGTTGTGATTGCAGCAGTAAGAGGCTCCATAGCCATCACCCTGGCCCAAGTATCTGGTGATATATTATTTTATTAAAAAAAGAGGAAATTTAATTTGATGTGGGTTCAAGATCAACAGTTGCACTGGGATTAATAAAACTTTCACTTGCCATGTGAGTAAAGGTATTTACCACATCTTGAGTCACAGCGAGTGTGTAAGAAAGGCTGAATCAGGAGCTGGCAGCCTGGAGGAGTACAGTAGCCTGGAGAGCTGCATAAGAGCATAATGTACACCAGTTATAAATCTGCCAGCAGCGTATACGGCATCAGAA
Organism: Pseudochromis fuscus; assembly: GCA_900323345.1. Classification (NCBI taxonomy): domain Eukaryota; kingdom Metazoa; phylum Chordata; class Actinopteri; family Pseudochromidae; genus Pseudochromis; species Pseudochromis fuscus. Next base: position 24,159 of record OOFC01041508.1, on the reverse strand, counting down.
CATGGTCCAGATTGGACGGAGGAGAAAAAGACTCAAAGTGTGTTCCAACTCTTTGTTGTCCTATCTCTCTCCATCTTCACAGGGACGAAGCCGTTTTACCATCTGTATTGATCATGTGCTTTTATAGGGCCAAGAGGATCATTCTGGAGAGTGGTTCTTCACATTCATTGCATTCTTTGCCCCAAATGACCTCCAGCAAAATCAAGTAATTGAACTAAAATGTTCAGTGTCATCAATCTCTGCCTACTGGGCCGTAACTGCTGCGACAGCTTAAGGAGGGAAGATGGGATAACGGTTGGTTGAGCTCCTGTAGGTCCCTCAGTACATGAAGAAGGTTTTGAAGGTCACGTGTAACGTTCGCACCCAGGAAGTAATGTACTTATTAACGGCAAGATGACTGTATTTAAAACAGGTGGTTGTTAAGCAGTAAAAAAGATGTTTGTTATTCTGCATGTACATCTAGTGTTGTTGCCTTAAGTTGACAATTTTCTTAGGATGTGTGTATATAATCTCATTTTTACCATATTTTCTGCTGTATTTTAAACTAAATGCAGAACTGACTGAAAGGATGTGTACAAACAGCTCTTAGTATAAGAGGAGGGTTGTATTTATGTATTTTTTAAAACATCTAGTAGTAGTTAGTACTACTGCCCATTTTCTGCCAGACCAACCTTTGCTACAGGTCATTCCCTTGACTGTATAAATAAATGAATAAATAAATAAATTGAGTGCAAAAAAGAAAAAAAAAGAAAAATAACCAAAAATAATCAACAAATTCGTAATTAAAAGGTTTTATAGCTGTAATTTTATATGTAATCCTGTGTAGATTTTAGCTTCTGGTATTTAATGTTGGATAATTACAATGAGCAGATAAAAACTCAACATGTTTTTGTGAAAAATTGAACATAATTATACAAGATATCTGCCAATTACCAAGCATGTCTATGTAAAATAACATAGAATAAGTTTATTTGTGCTACTTTACATTAGATGTCTAGATTCACAGTCTTTAGTATTAATATTTTTGGTATTTCAAAAATCCAGGAAGAGTTTTAAAAAATCTCCTGCCACTCTATTTGTATCTATTATGTATCTGTCACATGGTTCAGTCCACCACAGTTTGACAGATACATTAGATTAACAACATGGATAAAACTACACTTTCACTAATATCAGCACCAAGGACAGCGCACATCCCACCACGTCCCCGAGACCAGTCAGTGTTGTGCAGCTGATTATGTTCCCAGTAAAATCCACTACATAACATCACTGCAAGTGCAACGTGACCTTTTGCCCGATGTTAGATATATGTTGTCCAAGAGCTGCACTGTGACCAGGAAACAAAGGTGAGCAGTCTGCTATTTTCACCCCACAGCATTAACAGTTGTTTCTTTTGGCGCTGTGTCACATTCTCCAGTGAGGCTTCAACAGATTATGTTGTTTTTGTTGTCACATTTTAGCCATGACTCTACTTTTACGGCACATAATCTTCATGAAAAGCACATACCAACCATTTCTAAACTGACTCCTCCTCCTCCTCCTACCACCCCAATTGTGCTTACTTCACACCTACGCATGCCAACAAATACAACATTTAAACACGTGTGCAAAAATACACAGACACCCATGCCGGGATATGTTGCAACATAGACGACCGAGAGAGAGGAAGCAGATAGAGGAAAGCTTTTGGAACGCCAGATAACAGGATTAGACAAATTACATTTCAACTGTGACCATGAATCCTGTTTGGATGTGTGACTTGTTTTCTCTCCACTTACGACTGCAGCCATAGAGCTGTGGAGTTTGGGTGACAAAATGGTGGTTTTTCCAGAATAATATGTGCTGGATGTGTGCATGAATGAGTTGCCTGGAAGGACGGGATTAGGTTCTGAGCTGCTGCAGCTTAGACACATGAAGCTGTCAGGAGTAGAAAGGGTTTAACAAGAAGTTTATTAAGCGTAAACAAACAGGTACATTATAATTAATCATTCTCACATGTTAAAACATATTGTATTATGTCTGTGGTGAGCATGAGTCAAAAGCACTTCTAGTCCCAAGAATCTGTAAACTGGATAAACACCTAAAAGACACAGATTTATAGAAGTGTGGTGCGGTTAGTTTGATTGACAGGTCTGTTCTCCAATGAGAGCAAATCTGAGTTAGAGGTTCACACATAGTGGGCGGTGTCCTCGACCTCCTCACTCCTCCGTTAAAGGTGAGTGTTACAATAGCTCAACCTGCTGGAGACAAAAGTATGTGTTGAATTTTCTGTGTCCAGACTGAGATTGAATAAGTTCTAATTGATATAACTGTAGTCATACATAATTCATCATCATTAGCCAAATTGTAGAGATATTACTCAGGGTGTTATCTTGTGTGATTTCTAATAACACTAACAAGTAATAACATACTGATTGAACATAATTGGGCCCAGGACTAAACCCTGAGGGACACCACTGGTTAAGTCTGTTTTACTGGAGGAGTGCGTGGTCACACATGTCTAGACTATCAACAATTGTTAATCAAGACCTGAACCACTTTATACCAAAGACCAGTTCAGTGCTCAGATCTGGTGTAAGATCTAACAGGACAAGCGCAGACGACTTTTTTCAACCATCAAGATCATTCACACGCACATTTTTTCAAGTGTTTTTTTTTTTCTTTCTGAAAACTGACTAAGATTGGACAGGTTGGAGATTAGTCCGTATTCAGTGATGATAGTAACAGTACCAAAAAATGTTGTCTTTTTAAGGCAGATGTTAAACTGAAAGTGATTTATCTTTATGGGACCCGAGGGGAAAAAGTGTTTCCTATATGATTGTGTGCTTTCCTCCCTATTTGCAGTTTAAAAAACTCCTCACAATTTAGATTTTAATTGATCTTTATTTTTCATTTTACAGCATCTAATAAGGATATAATACAAGCTCATTTACGTACTCTTCATCTGACATCGGAAAAAATATTTGTAATTCCTCAGAGGATGTCACAGATTCAAATCCAGTCTTGTCAAACATACTTAGTGTTACAGGACACATTGTAGGGATCAGTCCAGTGCAGACAGTGTTTTTCAGTGTGTGTGGAGGAGCAAAGAATGACACTGAGTGACTGGTGGTCTGAGCTGTTTAAGATCCAAAATCAATCTTGTAAAAATCCTCCAGGACAGTGAAAGTCCTTCATATGCTCCTGAAGACTGATGGCCGAGCATCCAGAGGGAGCAGTCCATCACAGAGTGAGTGAGCCGGTGAGATATTCTCATTACTCTGATTTGCCAAAAACAGCATCTGGGAAACCTGTAGTTATACAACAGGGAGGATTTTATTCTACAATAAGACACAGAAAAGAGACAGAGCAAAGCAATGAAGCGGGCACATTGAAGTGCCAACAAGCCAATGAAACAGGCTGATAAAACCCACAAAACTTAAAGGCCAGTGATTACAGGTGTAAAACATTTTAAACACTGCACTACACTGCACTGCATTGTTCTATAATACCATGGTGTATTCACTATAATGGAGTGTAATATGTGTTGTGCATTAAAAGAAAACATAGCAACATGAATTATTCAGTATAGTGTACCAGTTACAACTCCTGCCTCTCCAGTGGGATGGATACCAGTATGCAAATTAGCCTGTGTGGACGCCCGCACGAGGTTGGTGCACCAGTCGTCCGCATCTGGTCAAGTTTCGTAATTGGACCAGCACCCCCAATCCCTTTGACAATCCAGTGGTGGAGATGACGGTGGAACTTGTGATAGGCACCCCTTCTTCTGCGGGATGAGAGCAGTTCGTGTGTTTTCTGCTTCACTTGTGGGTCGTCTGTGAAGATGGTGATGAACTAGGGATGGTAGTTAGGCTGGCTACTTGTTGGTGAATTTTATTTATGCCAAACCCATCTGGTGTCATTAATGTTCCTCCCCTTAACCCCAGACAGAGCCGGGTCCTAACAGTACCAGTGAAGTGTGGGGAATTATAGCATCTTATTATGTAGCATAGTGCAATACATAACAACACAACAAACAATACATGTATAGGGTATAGGCATAGACTACAACGTGATGTTACCCATTGGTTTGTGCAGTTGCATTTTGAAGGTATGAGTTTGGCATTTGAATGTCACCATGTTGATTGTTGGGAGCCAGAAGTGACCATATTTTGATATGAAGGGAGGAGCGAGGAGACGGATCTGATATGTATCGCTACCCAATATGTATGAAACTGGACTTTGGGTCTAGTTTCATTAGAGATCAAACAAACCACGCCCCACCAGATCACTAAGAAGAAGAACTGACTTTAGCTGCTGTTATCAGAATAAATTATGTAAAAATGTATTGACTGAGAATTTCAGTCAATACATTTGACTGACCATAGGCGGCTGTGGCGGCTGCGGCTTAGCTGGTCGCCTGTGAATCTTAAGGTTCTGGGTTCGATCCCCGGCTCCTCCTGTCCACATGTCGAAGTGTCCTTGGGCAAGACACTGAACCCCAAGTTGCTCCCAATGGTGGCTAGCGCCTTGCGGTAGCCACTGGTGTGTGAGTGTGTGTGTGAATGGGTGAATAAGTTGCCTTGTAAAGCACTTTGGGACCTAGCTTAGGTCATGAAAGCACTATATAAATGTACTCCATTTACCATTTGCCATTCATGATTGAAAATGATGATTTTTGAACAGAAATCAATTGGAGCCAGAGTTTTTTTGGAGCAAGCATCTAGCGGCCGTTGGGAGTATTCCACTTTTTTTGCACTTCCACAATGGCCTCATATTTGAGGTGGCTTTGTCCATTTGTCTGTAGATTTCTCTCTATATAACATAATCGTATTATGATACAATAAATGTATTTTTAAAGGCAACAGATTAGTTAATTTTGCCTGAATTTTATGTCTCCAAAACACCCACTTTCAAGCTGTTGTGCACTACTATTAACAACAACAACCACAGTCCTCTTCTGATAAAACAACATCATGATATTTGTGGGTATCCTATTATACACTTGTTATATTCTGATGCTGACCATTAGCTCTTCATTCTGCTTGACATCCTGCTCTTAGACGATTTCAGTGTAATCCCGATGGTGTTGTTTTGCAATAAACATTCAATAGCCCCTTATGTGTTTGCTCAGCCAATGACATTTTGAGGTGACTCCGAGGCTGTGGAGCAGGGGTTGCTGGGAGCAGTTATTGTTTTTCACATCAATCAAAGAATTGTCATATCATGTAAGACTTGTCTTCTCGGTCCAAATGACAAGCGGTCACCTCAACACCTGTGAGGGCATTTGGTGACATGTATGAGTCATTTTGTCTGTTACTGTTTTACATAGATGTGTAGTCAGCCATGTACAAAGATGAACTGCTCATTTTCATAACCTCTGAGTCTCAAGGAATCAAAAACTGGGGAAAAAAACCCTCAAAATATATTAATTGAAATAGTGGTGTATTTCATTTTAACACCGCAATTTTAACAAGGCCTACTGGATTACACTGAAATCTCACAAAAAAAGGATTTCACTCTTTACACACCTCTGCCTTTTCATACTGACACAAACCCATCCAGAGGACTGAGGGGTGACAGCAAAATAAACAAATGTATTTTCTGCCTCAAGCTGAAATGCTGCAGTTACAAGCTTTAAGAAAAAATAAGGACGTTGCAGGTCCACAAACACAAACAAGGTGACACACTGAATGGATTTTATCACCCAATCATAAACCTTTTTGTGACAGTTTATTGTCATAGCATAATCTAAGCTTATAGTTAAAAAGGTTTTTCCAGAGAGAGAAAGTCTTACTGGACCTGGATCTATGGCTTGTTCAGCTTATTTCTGACAGCTGTGAAATGTCAGAGAAGCTAAAAAAAATATCTGAACTAAAAGTTCAGCTTAAATCTGTGAATCCTGGAAGACCTGAGCTGCCATCTTTCTCACACACATGAGCTGTGGTGCCTCGGATGTAGTGGGATTATTATAACTGTACAGTGCATTTTAATTGGATTAGATACATGTAGTGAATATTGAGGTTCAGTGGTGTCATTGTTTAGCAAATGAAGTCCTGATGCTCTTTGTACACTCACTGCGGCTATAAGAGCTATGAAGACTCTGCTGTCTAATAGATGCTTTATTAGGATGTTCTGATTTATTTGGTAATGCCTAAGTACATGTGTGAATACTGTATGTGTGTGTGTGTGTGTGTTTAGTGTAGTGTGTGTGTGTGTGTGTGTGTGTGAAAGAGAGTCTTATCAGTATACAGGGCTCTTCAGGCAGTGTGGGGTTTTGAGGGCCACTCTAATCTGGACCCAGTTGTGCCTGATCCAGCTTTCTTTCTGCCTGTACTCAGCATGTGTGTGTGTGTGTGTGTGTGTGTGTGTGTGTGTAAGTGGGTGTACGGTGTGCTGATGCAGATATCTATTATTCTTCTACACTTTGTCAAACAAAGTAAACTCCAATTAATCTGCACAACAAGTGAGTCTGAAAGTGCTTGCAGAGCAACATGTAAACAGCAGATAAAAAACAAATCTGCGTATTTTTCTCCATCTGTGTGTCTGAGTAACGGATGATGTGGTGACAGCGGTGACTCCACTCCCATTTCCTTCTTGCAGTACAAGTGACTGTGCTGGCATTAATTATGAAAAATAGTTTGGTGTAGCGAGCCTGCGATTGCACGCACTGTGGAGAGTTATGATGAATGATGTTAAGAGGAATCTGTCAGCTGCCATCCCGTTTGGTCTCCACAAATAATTGAAGGCTAGTGTACTTTCTGACAGAAACATGGTTTATGAGCTGGGTGCCAGTGTAGCAGTTCAGATTTTTGCCAGTAGAAACAGCAGCACCCTCTCCTTCTCTTCTCCTCAGTGGAGAGTCTGACTACATTTCAAACTCTTTATGCTTTTAATAAAGAAACTGACATTGTCTTAACACTGGTACATATGAACAGATATAGCTGTTCAACAGACTTTAGAAACCATTGTGTTAAACAGTTTTCTTGTCCTCACCAAACAATCTCCTCCTGTATTTTGCAGTACATTACCAGAGCTAGCATGATACCACATTCTGCTCTGCTCTCAGTGTTTGTGTAATTAGTCTAACTGCCAGAAGAGGGAGACAAAAGTGGCAGCCACAGCCACTCCTATTGGTCAGAATCGATGGGTGGATATCGAGTAGGCGAAGCTACCAAGATGTCAGATGTTGATTTATTGACTTGCATTTGGAAGATTGGAATTTGAACGTCGCCATGTTGGTTGTTTGGAGCCAGAAGTGACCATATTTGGAAATGATGGAAGGAGTGAGGAGGCGGGTCCGACCCAATAACTCGAGGACTCTTCCCAATGTGTATGAGACTCAAGGGGCCTCGTAGTTTTTGTCGTGTACAGTTATTAAGAATAAAACGTGTAAAATGCTGAAAAGCCATTTTTAGAATTTTATTTTAGATGCTTTAATATGTGTACACAGCCAGCAGTGACTCAGATCAGTGTCCTAAGTTCAACAGGCATCTCATATTTACCATAAATCCACCACAGTCCAGATGCAAAGCCAGTTTCTCTGATGAGTGTCTTATTTATGTGTTGTTATATTTAATGCAGTGTTTTACACTAATCACACAGCTACAGTAACTCGGTCAGTACCACTGAGTGAAGGGTTAGTTGTCCCGTCCTCCTATCATGGTGGACTGACAGACGCCATCTGTCACATTATATTTACAGGACAACCTACTCGCATGAAACCATCACACACAGCAGAAATCACAGGAGACAGGCTGAGAAATTAGCTGTGTGTGGTCATGCTGAAAGGTGTGAGTGTAATGCCAACCTGCACACACTTCTATACCCATGGTTCTGCTTTATTTATTTAGTCCCCCCCCTCCTTTTTTTCATTATAGCTGTCCTTTCTCTCCCGACACCAAGGTGTTTCCAGCCTCAGCTCCAATCACGGGTTTGACATGTTGTTATCAGCAGGAATAGATTTAACTTCACCTGGACAAGCCTCAGGCTGCAGATTGAAACCTCTAACCAACTGGGCCCCAGGCCACTAAATCACTTTGACTGCTGCTGTTGTCCTGTAATGCTGTATTTGTATGATTGTATGTATTATGTGTGTGTTTGTGTCTTTTTTTGTCTTTTGGCTATCTGGCTATTTTTATTCAAACTTAAGAGTTGCATTATTATTACCTCCTCCAAGAGGTTATGTTTTTGCCGGGGTTTGTCTGTTTGTCTGTCTGTTGGTTTCCAAAATAACTCAAAAAGTTACAGACAGATTTTGATGAAATTTTCAGGGATTGTCCAGATGGGGATAAGGAACAAATGATTCGATTTTGGAAATGATCCGGATCACCGTCTGGCTCCAGGATTTTTTTGAAGGATTCTTAAACATTGGGAGATAGGGCCATACGCGACATTTATACATGTGACTCCACCAAAAATGGTCAAGACACTTTGAAAAAAAATACAGGACAAGTTTCTAACATGGTCTACAATATATCAAAGATTGATCTGGATAAAGGAATAATTTCGGATAATATGATCCAGAATATGAAAAAAATGATCTTTGAAACTTGCATCATAAAAAACAAATGAAGTTAGAAACATTCAACAGACATCTTTAAACAGCCACGACGCTGTGGAACTAATATTGATATAAATAAACGCAAGACTAATACTAGTAATATCTTTGGTGGAAGTCACAATATGGAAGGAAATGTGCTTGGCGGAGGTCTGCGTGCTCCCACTGCTTTTCTAGTTACTTCTTACTAATGATCCGTTTTTATTCATCCTTCTGTTGGACATGAGAAAGGAGCCTCTCTTGGTTTGATTTTCACAATTAAAGGGAGGTTTGTCCAAAGTTATCATCCTAATTTAACAAGGTCAGTCTCTCTGGCTTGTAGAAATAGCCAGCAGCATTTTGAAATAATCTGTAAATGTTGCTGTTTTGCAGTAAACAACATTGTCCTTTACTTCAGATTACATTATGTTGGATTATGTAATAATGTTTGTATTGTGTGCAACAGTCCAGGGTGAATTGATGTCATATTTTCAAGGGCATGTCAAGCCCTCTGTTGATCTGCAGCTGCAGTTTCTATGTGCACTCTAATATTTGAGGTTTGCACATTCTCGCACACAAATCCAGTCTGCTTTCCACAAACTAACCCACATGGCATTATATCCTTAGTGGTGATGAAGTGCAATGCCGTGGCGTGACCTGCAGCGGGTGAGCTGATCACACTGTCAGTTAGTCCCCTCTTGCTCCACTAATTACACTGTCACATTCCATTCATGCACCATAGAGATTCGATGGGGGAAAAACACTAACTCTGTGTTTCCCGGGCCAAGAGGTCAATGAGTTGTTTCAGATAGTGAGCACTGATCAGATCTCTGGTGGCCCTGAGGAGGAAGGAGGACTCTGAGGGGAAGGAACAGAGAAGCTGTCGCTCAGGCAGTGGAGCGAGTTGGCCATTGTTTGTAAGGTGGCTGGGTCAATCCTAAAACTACCAAAACTAATGAAACCTTCCCCAGCATGATCCCTGAAGGATGTTTTTTTTTAACTATCCACAATCACTCATATCAAACAGAGAATCCTCAAGAAATTCTCATGTCTGATGAGCAGGAAGCAATGAACGTATGACAAATATAACCATGGTAGCAATGGGTTGGGTTTGGGGAGGTTAGTTAGTTGGTTAGTTGGCCCACCACTCTCACTAAACTATCTCAACTGGATGACATGCCACTGAAAGGCGTAGTTCCCAAAAGACAAGGTCTAATTTCATCCAGTGTGCAATCTATACCACTTTGGAAAATAGTGGCTTGTTTATTCAATAAAAGTTGCTCTGTTTTACATAAGCATCTCCAAGAAGTAAACAAACATTCTGAATGCTTTTGTAGGTTTGGGCCCATTGAGCATGCTCAGTATGATTAATATCAGCCCATCCATATAAAAAAAAAAAATGTAGCCACTGGATCTCCAATGTTGAGGTGCAAAAAATTGCATTACCACCACTAGATGCTGGCTTAAAAAAAATAAAACTCTGGCTCCAATTGACTTCAATTTAGAAATATGAAATATTCTATAATTATTATTATTATTATTATTGTTATCAATAATAATAATCATAATATAATATGAAATATTATATTATTTCATATTATATTATTTAAATCTTATACACGTTGGACAGTGTCCTTGGGTTCCAGGGTCAGACCTGCCTGCTCACTCCTCCCTTCATATTCAGATATGGTCACCTCTTGCTCCAAACAACCAACATGGGCACATATAAATTGTAAACTCCTGGTTTCAGAATGAGACGTCATGTTAACATTGTCCATTTTCAGTAAGCAATCTGTGGTTGAACCCATAGAAAGCACAAGCAACTAATGCTCCCAGCTGACTTCCTGCCAGCTCCCTGCACACTCACAAATGGATAATTTAAGTAATTCTATGACCTCCTAAGATTTTTCAGGCCCATGTGCATCACATGATTGTCCAGGACAGCAGCATCAGCATCAACCTTCACCTTCACTGTGAGCACGGTCCCAGCATTTAGCTCCAATGATCGCTACTTGGCTGTCGACCCTTAGTCTTGTTGCTTGATAAATTATTCCAATCATTAACTGTAACTAAAAAAATTTTTTTCGCAGTGAGAATAATTTATGAACTGGCTAATTGTTTCAGCACTGACACTGCACTGAATGGGGAAGAGAAAAGAAGACATAAAGCTACTTTGTCAGCCAGTGATCACAGCACGACTCTGATTAATGATCCTGCTCAACACTGTTAGATGAAGCATTGCTATGTGGTCTGATTGTGACTACTCTCCCACCAGATTCTCCCTTATATCCTGATCTAATTGTGTTCTCTCGCCTGTGTTGTCTCCTCCTCTCTTTTCCTGTCTCTTCTGTTTTGCTGTCCATGATAATGTGAACAAACAGAAGTATTCTCCCAGCTCCAATAGAAATCTGACACCCCTGGACTGTTTTATATTCCAGCTTCAGCATCACTTCAGTGCTTACACCACTCGGCCTCCTCCCTCGCAGTTTGCAGCAAGGTTTGTATGTGATCACTCAGCTTACATTTAGTTTAACCCACTTCTCAGCCATCAGTAAATAAAACGCAACAGATATTTTCACGAGCACCGAGGCAACAGTTTGACACCAGAAAATTCAGGAAGGCGAAGGTGAGGACCAGCCTGTCCTGTCAGAAAACATTGACTCTGTGTCATCTCTGCCTGTGTCATCAGTGCTCCCTTTCTGAACCCAGATTGGAACCCAGATAATAATCCTCATCACCCTGCTCCGTCCAAGATGTTTGTCAGATACTAACACGCTCCATCCTTGCTCTCTCTGCCTCCCTGCTTGGTGTGATGCATGTGTGCATCCTTTGTGTGCTCCTCAGAGACTGTGTGTGTAGAGGTTTGTTTTTTGGTATAATAACGCCTGATGAATGAGGAGTCTGCTGTGCTGACACAGGGCCTCATTAACATGTACCGCTTGGTTTCCCCTCACAATCCGTCACACATCACATACACACACACACACACACACACACACACACACACACACACACACACACACACACACACACACAGAAAGGAGGTAATCAATGGGATGATTTAATAGCATCTGCTTTGTGTTCACAGGAAGTGAAAAGCATTTGTCGTTTTACTGATGGAGGTTACTCATGTGGAGGACTTCATAACGTAATTCTATTCATTTTATATCATGGAGCAATATTGATAAGTGAGGATATTGTTAGCTGAAAACAGCACTGACAATCAAAGGTTATTATTATACTCCTTTTATTATTTTGAATTTTGAATAATTATGATTAAAGTTGAGAATCTGGGAGGACTGATACCACTCTCATGTCTGTCTGCTAAACAGAAGTGCTACAATAGGCCCAGAGCACTGTGAGCTGGGCTTAAAGCCTGGAAGATACTTCTGAGTTGGACTTTTGGTTTGGTAAAATAAAGATGTAATGTGGTAGTTCGTAAGCTTTAGGACTTTTTTAGAAGTTGTTAACAATGCTGAGCTGATTGTTTTCATCTACTCTAAGTGCCATAGCTAAGCTAACACCTGCTGCCTCTAAGCCTCATGTATAGTATACAGAGGGCTTCTCTGGGCATATTTTCATGCCATATTTCTGACCTCATATGTCTGACATGGACATTAAAGTGTATTTAGCACATATGTGGGGGCTCACTGCTTCATCATCACTGCGTCATCATCATTGATGATGGAGTATTATTTTTCTAAGGCTCACAGGCAGAGAAACCAACCTCTGAGTAGCTCCACCTTATTAATAAGTGCTCGTTCATCCAGGGTGGAGGCACACGTGGATATGAAAGATGTTGAAAGGCAGTACTGGATCCTCTCCAGACTGTTTGATTTAACAGGAAATTAAAAAAAATAAATAAATCAAGAGCCCATTGCTCCTTAGGGGAGCACTAAACACGACTTAGGGATGATGCCTTCATGCAGAGAGTCCCAGACCATTAAGAGTGTATGATATCCACAGTGTGGAGTCACACTGTGCTGATCTTCCAGACTTGTTGGCAGCTCATAACCTGCTCTGCATTGTGCCTGCAGCCACCGTCCATAATTTTACGGCTTATATCAGGGTGGCTAACGTGGTTTGGATTGATCTGCATTACTGACTTAACTGCTGGTAGCTTCAGCCACCAGCATTGGACCTAAAAAAACATACTTTCATGGAGTGTCATGAGCCAGATTTTTATTTAAAGTTTGAAGTATTTATTTTTTCAGAATCAGAAAAAACTTTAATAGAAGACTACAGATTTACTCTTAGTAGAATTGGTTACATAGTTCTGTATTTTTTATATGGTGTCAATCCAACATCATATATGGCTATAACTGTCTTCATCACACATAATACAGCAAGTAGAGTATTGAGAAAAAAATCAGCAGTCTGTATGTTATGTAGTGACTGTACAGACTCTGGCTGAAGCAAAGTTAATTTAAGCCCAGGCTACAGTCTCATCAATTTAAGCTGCCCTCTAAACAACTAAGAAAACAATAAAACATATACCTCCGACCATCAGCTCTACTGTATTGACAATAGCACATAATTTATTACTATGTTTCTTTTACTAATAAACCAAATTATTCAATTCACATAATGGGAGGATTTTAGAACCAGACTCTATTTATTGCCGGTTTAATTCTCAATGAACTGAGATGTTTCTATTTCTGACTTGTGAGTTTCCACAGTTGGATCAAATGATCTCACAAAGAAATAAACAATAAACCTGAATTAAAGCTGCAAGCAGCGATAAACGGGCCCTCGCAACTTTGCACATTCGGGGCAACTGGCAAGATATGAACTGATGTGTCGGGGTCATTCTGTGAATGGGGAACACTCGCTACAGCTGTGAAGGAGATTCTCTCTCTGAAGATAGGTAAACACTGTGTGTAACATGTTGTCTTGGAGATGTGACTGACAGCTCTGTCGTCAGCCAATCAGCTGCTGAGTAATATGATCCTTCCTGTCAGGGGGGCGGAGCTGTGAGGTGTGAATCTCAACTCTGATTCAGGACTGGATCTAGAAAAATATTTGTGGGGTGGTGAGAGGGGGGCAGGATTTTTTGAGAGATGGCAACATATGTCAGACGTATATATACTGAATTTAATCCCAGTTATCATAGTTTGATGAGAAATAGTATGTATAGACTACTAAAGGACATGGACTGCCATTTACAAACTCATACAGACAAACTGAATCTCATGCAATCAATGTCTTG
>OOFC01041508.1:0-10412 GCA_900323345.1 Pseudochromis fuscus | reverse complement strand
TTCAGATATTTGGGGGTGTCAGAAGAGAACTGGATGTCCACCCTTCTCACTGCTGCTATCCAAGCTAGCCGTCTTGGTTTTCTCAGTTCTGACATTTGGGCTCCCTCATGTTGCCTCCAGGTTGGAAAACCATAAAACGATACCCGATGATGTTGCTTGTTACCCTGCCGATCGTGCGACCTAACATTACAACCAACGACACAACAGGTTCGAACCATTGCTGGTGTTTTTAGCTGTTTTATGAAGTGCCCCCAACCTACTCCACTGTTGTTTACGAGCGCCTGGCCCAGCAACATGGCGCTTCGTCCCATAAGTCTTTGCTGCGTGACGTCACGCTCCAAAGCTCTATTGTGTTGTATGTTGAGTGATTTGATTTGTAGGTTGGATATTTAAATAAAGTTTTAAAAAATGACAAGTGGGGGAACAAACTACTAGCTCTCTGCTGCCACCCCATGGCCGGTGATGTGTAAGGTGCCCTGCTGCCTCCTATCATTTGTGTTGAAGAGGAACAAACTGCGCATGCAAAGTTAAAACCAGAGTCAGTGGGGAAAGATGTGTGCACCCTGAGCTGGATATATATCAACCATAGACTGTATATAACTTTATAGTCTATGATATCAGCTGTAACTGTAGACAAGGACTTTTCTATTCTGACTTTATTACAAATTATACATTTTAGTAACTTTTTAGTAACATTTTATCCAGTTTGCCTTTTTAAAACATAGATATACATGTTAAAGTCATTGTAAAAAAATGTTGTATTAAAGAAAGGGCTGTGTGATTCACCGTGATGTGAGACAGAGGGAGTGTAAAGCAGCCTGAATGAGAGGGCACAGCAAATCAGCTCCATTCAAACCTGGATAATCCTTAAGTATGAATTTATGACAACTTAAGAAAAAAAGGTTAATGTGATTCATGTCATCCTGCAGGTCCAGTCACATGTATATTTCTTTACCAGGCAGTGTATTTTCAGCTCTTTGAAGAGATGGAGAACAAAGATAATCAACACAGAAAGTAAGTTACTGAAAGCAGGACACATATAAACACAACTGGTATGTTTGCATCCAGTAACATCGGGCAGTGTACAAACTGGGAATATTAAGTCTTATCAGCTGTCATATTGTAGGAGGAGATGCATGATCACTAACTTTTTCAGTCTGCTGAAACATTTCCTGAAAACATTTAAGGTAAAAAAAAATCTGTAACTGTTTTTAAATTTATAACAGAGAAATCAGTTGATGCAATACCAGCCCCCTGGCCATAATCCAGTCAGTGAAATTGTGATTACACCAGGATTGTAAATTTGATTTGTGAGAAATTTTCTAATGAATGAGTAAATGGGCAATTAATATGTGCAGAATGTAAATCAGTTAAAATATCATGTATGTAATGGTTCATCTTGAATTGACACAGATGTGTGATGTCTCATGATAATACAGTCTTGGTGGACTTAAACAAAGAAGCTTCCAGTATTTACAGCAGCAATGTTGTATTTCATTAAGGAGGAGAGATTGTGAAGAATAAGGTTGTTAAAAAGAAGGACCTGTGTCTGTAATTGTCCTGAAAAGAGCTACAAGGACGTCCTCTTACTGATACTTACAGGTCGTGAAAATACAATAGAGTCAGTGATTGAAACAGGTCTGTTGTTGGGTTTGCTGAAAGCTGTTTTGGAGCAACACAACCAAATTGTTTAGAGAATTACATGCAGGGATGTTTTCTTCCTAAAGACCTTCAGCATACTGCCTCTAAGTGCATTGAATTGAACTTTGTCAGAAGTGACAAACCCTGCCTTATCTCTTCATGAAAAGCTCCTGTTGTAGTCCCCTTGAACAACATGGTGAATCACCAGTGAAGCTGTTTACAGGGTTTCTGCAGGGTCTTAAAAAGTCTTCAAATGTCTAAAATGCAATCATCTCAATTTAAGGTCTTAAAATGTCTAAAATTCACCTAAAATCTCATAAAATGTGCTAAATACGATTTTAAAAGGTCTTAAAAATGCAATAATGTTACTTTTATTTAAAATAAATGCATAAACTTCAGTGTTGCTTTTAAATGTTTTGATTTTTGAGAGTGTTGTAACATAACTATAAAACAGAACTAAAATACCTGTGCAGTCCAGTCACAATTCATCGAGCACAACCAGCTAGTGCACTGTGTGTGTGCCGCAGTGTGAGACAGAAAGTGATGTGTCAATTAAATTGCCGTAATTCCTCAGCCATTTGGGTTGGTGACAAGCGGAGTTTCCGTAAAATACCGTAATGTTGGTAATATATATGAAACACTCCACTTGTCGGCTTTCAGAATCGACTGGAATCACGTCACTGGGACAAATGGATGAGGAATTATGGTAAATTGATTTATGCTATTCACTCTATTTGCAGTGATATGCTCAGTTTTAAAGGGTTTTAGGAAAAGCCCACAGCAAAGCAGACATAGTTGTATAAGATGGGTAAGTTCAAGTTCAACAGTTTGTGGCTCCAGAATGAACAATGTAATGCCTGGTTGAAGCTGGTGGATGGAAACATATGAAGCACACTGCACCTTCTGCAAGAAAACTTTGAAACTGAACATTGGGCATTAAGGCATTAGACTCCCATGGGTTAGTGAGTTGCATGTAATTCTGTGATTTTCCTTCATGTCCTTTTTTGACAATATGGATGTGAAATGGGTCTTTAATTGTATTCACTATGGTCTTAAAAGAGTCTTAAATGTGACTTGTTGAAACCTGCAGAAACCCTGTGTTCAGGTGGAGGAACCTGCTGCAGCTGTGGTGTGACACTGCACGTGTGATGAATGTCTTTCTGCTCCGGTGAAATAAAAAATGACCTCCATATCGACAGCCTCCTTTTTCTCTATTTGTCTGTCACTGCTACACCTGATGTTTCACTGCTTACTCTTCAAGCTACAGCACTGATAATTATTCTCCTGCTCTCACTGTGTGTGCTTGTGTGTGAGCTCCTCTTGTGTTCTGAGTGTACATCCAGTCATGCTTGAATGCAGATATAATGTTTTGAGTATTTTCTTTCTTTCTTTCTTTCTGTTCCTCCAACCTGCAGCGTGGGCAAATATCCACTGAACGTACTCTCCTCCTTGCAATATTTATCTATTCATCTTTTTGCTAATGCTGCTCCTGACTCTTTGTTTGCTCTGCTACACTCACTTCATTCATTGTGGTTGAAGGACGGAGATCAGTATATGAGAATGAAAGGCAAAATGAACGAATGAGGAGGCAGAGGGAGGGAGGCAGAGTCAGTGTGTTCCAGCTGGGAGAGCAAGAGGAATGAGGTGGGCGGTCTTTCCTGAGAACGAGCTCTCCCATTGGTTCAAAGAAGGGCATGAATGGAAGTGTGCTGATTTGAATGAAGGCCAGATGTCACCGAGCATCAGTGTGTGAAGCACCGCTGGGATGACAGCAGGGAGGGAAGAAGTATGAATCATCTATCTATCTATCTATCTATCTATCTATCTATCTATCTATCTATCTATCTATCTATCTATCTGGGTAAATATATTTGCATTGTCAACATAGCATCTAGCTCAGTACTACAGAATAATTTTGGTCAATACCCCAAAATGTTGATGTTTAACTGTTTTTTTGAGATTTATTTTGTATAAAAATTATCATGAAATGTGCTTTTTAATTGCAAAATTGTATTTATTACTCTTATGCCTCCTGTTCCCTGACTTGACTTTGCACATATTTTTGCCAGAAGCAAATGGATGCACAACAACAGACATCAGTCAGGACATCACACAGATACCAATACCTGTCAGTGCAGCGAGATGTTGCCATAAAATCCTGCATTGATGTGAAACAGCACGAACGCTCACAGAAATCAAACAGATGACATGTACGACACCGAGACAAGCTATGAGGAGGTTTGGAGAGAAGATGGAAAATAAAGTCTTAAATGTTGTACAATCAAGAAACATAATTTATTTTGGTCATATTTAATGCAGTTAATCAGTTAATTATCCTAATTTCTAGATCTGGTAGCAGTATTGTTATGATAACTCAAGGATCCTTTCTGAATTTCTGCTTGAATAGATGTTACTGAATTCTTGAAGAGGAAAAGCATTTATCAAAACACTTTGCCCAGAGTTTAAATCTCTAAGTGATTAGTCTGTTGTTCACAAGAGAGTGGCATTTCTCATTGTTTCAAGCTAATTGCAAATATTTTGGTGCATCTGAGCAAAAGAGTCAGCACAATTACATATATATATTATTTTATTTGATCTGTATTTAATTACTGTGATGTCGTCCTCTCAGGTGTCCCTGCTCTGCTCCCAATCAAACTAATTCAGGACTCAGCGGCCAGAAAATAAATTTGTGAGTCAGTAAGTGTGATTTCATTGTTTTAGTTTCTGTTCATACACATATCGATTATAAAGTTCTGTTTCAAGGTCTCCAAGCATCACACTGCTTCACTGCACAACACACCAGCACTTCCCTCACAGCTCTGTTCACAGGATGCAAGTTCGTTGTTATTTTTGAAATAGACAGAGTCTGTTTTTTTTTTTGTTATTGTTGTTACGGCAGCTTCCTGACGATGTCAGGGCAGCAGACACTGTCTCATTATTGGAATCTCAGCTGAGGCACAACACCAATTTATTTCTGGCAGCTTCAAGGTTATCTGCAGCAGTCTCCCAGCCGACAATTCGTTTTTCCTTTCTACTCTTCTTAAATTATTTCAAGTTATATTGTGTAACTTGCAACCCTGCGATAGGCCGGCGACCTGTCCAGGATGTACCTCACCTCTCGCCTGATGGGCACCAGCACACCCCTGCAACCCAATCTGGATAAGGGATACAGAAGATGAATGAATTTATGCCACTTCTGACCCTCAGGAGCACTGTATTTATACACACATGCAAGAGATTGGTTGTTGCTGTTAAGCTTTTTTTTTTGCTCCAATAATCATTTACTGAATTAAAGTTGTTTTTTTGTTTTTTTTTAAATGGCATTCACAATGTCTCAAACATAAAGAGTGTTGCTAATGACATCAGAGTTACTTGTTGAAACAATGTAGTTGTATTTTGTGACTAAAATGATAATTTTTAAGTTTTTTGGAGCCAACATATAGTGGCCATTGGTAGTATTGCACTTTTTTTTGCACTTTCGCATTGTCCTCCTTTTTGAGACCTGCTTCCAATTTATTTTTAAATAATGGGAATATGAGTGTAAAATATGTTTTTACCAAGGCAGTGATGTATTGTGATGTGACAGCTGAGCTGAATATCGTGGTTAAAGCTACTGATCCAGACTGTGACGATGGTGATTCAGCAAAGATTCAGTTGACCAGATAATTTTGTTTTTGTACCAAACACCTGTATTAGGAGAACACCCTCTTCATCACAGATGACACAGATCAATGTAAAACAATGCATGTTACAGAGCTGAGGCAAGCAAACTACATTAATCATATTCGGGTGACTCACTTGTATCATCGCCACACTTCACATTTCACTCAGTGCACACACAGTTATTGCACACACATATATGTGTTTGCACAATACACCTACACACACACTTGGACACGCTGCAGCTCGACACTGGGTATTTTTGAACACGGTGTTGTTGGGTAGCCTGTTATACAATATGTGTCTCAGGGACAGTCAGTCTCACTCTGACCTGGTTTCTGTCTCAGTGGGAAGAGACGAGCCGCACAAACAGGCACGACTCACTATTGTCCTTCCAGAGGGAGAAGAGAAAGCAAGTTTTCATCTCTGCCACTGGGCATTTCTACTGATTTCTACTGTGGAGACAACAACAAACATTAAACCAGCCTCAGCAAAATGAAAACAGTGAGGGGGCGTTCTGATTATCAGTGTGTTTGATGTGGAAGTTTTGAAGATAACATATAACATGTGATGAGACCTTTAACCTCACTGCAGTGCCACTATTTTAATTTATCATTGTTGTCATTCACTGTTGCTATAGAAAATACTCCGTTATTATGTACGAGGTGGCCTCCCAGCTATTAAACAACCTGTAGTCATGTGTTGCTTTTCCTGTTCTGATTGAAGTCGTTTTAATTTCTCTCAGCATTGGTTTTATGATTCATAGTATGTAAAGAGCATATGAGTGGAAATCACATAAAATAGAAATATTCAGTTACACAAAATATAATATTTAGGGGAAAAGTGCAGAGGAAATATATAACACAAAAGCAAATGTGTGAGACAACTATTTGTACACACTTGGCACGACTACACGTGTTGGACTCAGCTCAGCAGGTTACAATGATGGATCGATCATATGACAATGAATGTTATCTGTGCAGTCAGGCAGGACGGTATCCAGCTTTGCTGAAGTCGTGTCTGCACTTGTGTCTGACACTGACACCACTGAGACAAGGATCCCAGGATATTTAGACATCTGCTCAGGACCCCTTTGTGGACTCTTGGTGGACCTACAAAGATTGATGACATCACAAGTTCAACATGTAGATGCTTGACCCCCAACGTGTTT
The DNA here is from genome assembly GCA_900323345.1 of Pseudochromis fuscus. Classification (NCBI taxonomy): domain Eukaryota; kingdom Metazoa; phylum Chordata; class Actinopteri; family Pseudochromidae; genus Pseudochromis; species Pseudochromis fuscus. Next base: position 3,940 of record OOFC01041508.1, on the reverse strand, counting down.
TGAATGTTTATAAATGGACTTGATGGGCTTCTTGATGAAATTAATAAAACAACTCTTGACTTTAGCAGATGTGAGCAGAAAGGAATCACACATCTGCATCACTTATTTGAAGATGACATGTTCTTACCTTGTTTAAACCTGTTTCAAAAATTTGGGATAAGAGACAGAAACTTTATTTGTATGTGACAGAAGGAGTGAGGAGGTGGGTTTGACCTTTGAACCTGAGATCACTGCCCCATGTGTATCAGACTGGACTTCAGTGCTGCTCTCATTGGGGACCGATCAACTAACGACGCCCCTAAATATTCCTCTTATTGAAGCCTAATATCTACTTAATTATGATTTTTTTTTTTCAAACCCACACTTATACCTCTAGTTATCACCAAGAAAACAATACCTGTACATTGGAAAGATAAGCAATCTCTCAATATCAACCACTGGTGAATGTTAGTATAGAGTATGTATCCTGGGAGAAGATGTATCCAAAAATCAACTGACACATTTCAAGGACATGTGGCCTCCTTTTCGATCACTTTGTCCTGTATGATGAAACTGAGATCCCCAAACCACAGCAGAAATCTTCCTTTGCACATGTGTTCATACCTTTTCATTGTATTGAAACACTTCTCACACTCATTTTCTAAACACTTCACACACATGTTATGTAAACAGCCCTGACACCAGTGACTTCATCACGGTAGCAAACTATCAGCTCACAGCTGATATAAACTACCCTCATCACTGTCAAAGCACTAGTGCAGCTGCATCACTCTCCCTTCCACAAATCTTCATTCACCAATCAGTCAGTGTCCACTTATAAAAAGCTTTGTATTCTGTGTTGGGAAGCATGGATCACAGAGGGCAAAGGTCAAGGCAGAGGGTGAGTGAGAGTGAGAGGTGGAGGCAGAAGAGGAAGAGTGGCTGTATGTGGTGGAGGTGCCTGCTGTGTTCAAGAAACTGATGAAATACAATGTAACCCCTTTGACTTCTGTTTTGTGTGCGCACATGCATAAAATATCAGAATCAGCTTTTTTGGTTGAGTTTGTGTACAGACAAAACTAAGTATTAAAAATAAGATAAAAGAATAATCAGAAAACATCCAATATGTGAATTCTTTCAGTTTTTCAGATGCATGATTTGTTACCTGGTTTGAAAACATTTCTGAAATGACAGAGGACGTAAAGCGAATGGAAAAAAAACTGTAATTCATTAAACCTGAGTTTGGAAATACGACTTCTTTATTGACGACTGCCACTGTGTATACCTGTCAGAACATCTGTCTGAAAATTATCAATATTTTTAACATTATGGTTGCATGGTCTGCCTTGTGTGGTTTTGGAAGGTATTCATATCCATTTGATCATATCCATAATTCATATAATGTCTTTTTTCTTTCTGTTACTGGTGATGCTGTCCTCTCTGGTGTCCTCAAACTCTATGTTGTCACAAAAAAGAAACTATAACTAAAACATTTTGAGTTTACAGAAAGGTTTGACAGCAAGTATTGATTTTATATTTCTAAAACAAATGAGTGAGTTGGTTAAAAAACATTATCATTTACTGCTGTAGGAAATGTCTAACAAATAGATGCTATTAATTTCCATTATAAGGCGAGGCTCTCTGTTTACCGGTCGATCTATGTTCCAACCCTCACCTATGGTCATGAGCTTTGGGTAATGAACGTAAGAACAATATCGTGGATACAAGCGGCTGAAATGAGTTTCCTCCACAGGGTGGCCGGGCTCTCCCTTAGAGACAGGGTGAGGAGCTCGCAGTAGAGCCACTGCTCCTCCACATCGAGAGAAGTCAGTTGAGGTGGTTTAAGCATCTTGCAAGGTTGCCTCCCGGACGCCTCCTTAGGGAGGTGTTCTGGGCATGTCCAAGCGGGAGGAGGCCTCGGGGCCGACCCAGGACATGCTGAAGGGATTATATCACTCGGCTGGCCCGGGAACACCTCGGGATCCCCCCGGAGGAGCTGGTGGAAGTGGCTGGGAAGAGGGCGGTCTGGGCTTCTCTGCTAAGGCTGCTGCCCCCGTAACCCAGACCCTCTGGATAAGCGGAAGACGATGAGACGAGATGAGACGAGACGAGACGAGACGAGATGAGACGAGATGAGACGAGAACTGCTTAAACAACTATGGAGACTTAAATATTCAGCTGTTAATTTTTCTTAATTCTGTCACTATTAATACAAAAATGACAAAATCACATCTATAAAAAACTATAGTGTTCCTTTGATGCTGTTTTTGCTCTAGATTGCTTTTATTTGGATTTCTAATAATGAATTTGAAAGTTTGAAACTGTGTGAATGAACTAGAGGAATGACTCTGCTCAGGAAGTTATGTCACACAACTGTATTCTATACAGCATAATCACCATAGCAACTTGTATGTTATATTGTTTAAAATATGTAGTTGAACTCAACAGGATGTGAAAGTATAATTATCACCTAATGTCTTACGTGACTGTGTAACCTTTTCCACTTTCAGCTCTAGTTATGACAATCATTCGCCTTGTGTAACACACACTTTTGTCACCTGTGCTGTTTTTGTTCATTCTAACATGGCTGCCTGACACTTCACAGTAATTACATACACACATAGACCACGATCATGATCTCTTGTGATTTTATTTATAGTTTTACTTTATTTTTTGTTGTACTTTGTTTCTTAGTTTTACCTTTTTCACTTAGTTGTACTGGGTTTCTAGGTTTCCTGCTACGTTTCTCTCTGTCTTGTCCCTTCCTGTTTTATTTTGTAAGGTCACTCCCCTTGTGTGTCTCTTGGATTTTGCTTCCTGTCTTTGTTGTTTCCTTCTCTTTTTGATTTGCAGCCCTGCCTGTGCACACCTGTGTCTCATCTCTGTGTATGTAGTCTTATGGAAATGGACAACTGTATAGAAATAGACGAAGCAAGTGAAGGTCAAAAATGAGGCCAATGCAAAAGTGCAAAAAGTGCAATACACCTGACGGCCACTGGATGCTGGATCCAAAAAACTCTGCCTCCAACTGACTGACTAATTTTCAATCATGAAGTACTCAGTCAGTAACATTGAGTAAAGTGAATTCTTCTTGTGACTGGTTGTTTTTATCACTCCCTACAACATACATAGCATCGAGTGAGTCATAGTTTCCTGTTGTAAATAATGTGCGAACACAAACATTTGAAGGAAGAGTCTGATCGCTTCCGTACAGCAACAGAAACAAAAATACACACACTGAATGAGCCATCACTGGAGACGCAGTTTATCAGATGCAAAGAGTGGGGGTCATTTAACACCAATTCACACCGTGGCCCACTCCTCTAACTCACCGATATAATGAAGCTGCTCCCAGCGACACAGTTGCCGTGCGTCTCCCTGCACAACACAGCTCCTGACACGTCTCACTGCTGCTAATCTTTTCTGCTTCACACTTTACAAGTTGTCTGTGGAGATTTGACATGCAGTACATTGTCGTTTCACAAAAAATACAGTGGAACAGGGTCAGTGTTTGTGTTGATGACTCAGGTCGGATCCTCTAATGGTGCATTTACACTGGTACCTACTCGCTTCGCTTCAGTTTTGGCGCATTTCCACTGGCAAAAAAGTACCTGGAACTTGGTACCTGGTACAACTTTTCGTACCTCCTCTCCTGCGGTTCCAAAAAAAGTACCCAGTCAGGTCGGAGCAGGTACTAAAATCTTATTGGTCGGAATCGTCACTGCGTCATTGCGTCATCACTGCGCGGCATCTGTCCCCGCAAACACGCCATTTTTAAATCTTCGGCAAACCGTGCAGACGTGTTTGAAATAACAACAAGAAGAGAAATGGCATCTGTTAGAAATCCTGCTCCATGGACTCAGGACGAGGTGCAAACCTTTCTGTCATTAGTCGCCGATGAGAAAATTCAGCAGGAGCTGGACGGCGCGTCAGAAACGAAAGAATCAGATAAAAGATGACG
>OOFC01041505.1:0-15976 GCA_900323345.1 Pseudochromis fuscus | reverse complement strand
CCACCACCACCACCACCACCACCCCTGGATGGACTGAGTGACTGTGTTTGGTGCCCGAGTCCAACCTGATTGGACTGGCGATGATTTGTGACTCCACTCAGAGTGCAGTGAAAGCTGAAGCAGGCAGTAGCTGGTTGGAAATGGGCCCCTTAGCCCCATCTATGGATTCTCTCGCCAGGGTCAGAAATAAGAGGAGCCCTGGAGAGTGGAGTGAATGTGAGTCGAGTGAGAGGCCTGGCATCTATACCGCCTATAAATGCCTGCAACGTGTGCTTGTCTGTCTGTAGCTCCATTTCCATCCAACTGTTTAAGCGCAAAATTTGGAAGTTTTGAAGTGCTGCAATAAAAAAAAGTTTGTGCCTTGTCCCAGCCGAGTTGAAGAGAATTTGTTTCAGCGTCGTCGTGTCGAGTTTAACTGATCACGCCAACAGCAGCTCCCATCAGATGCTCTGGAGGTACGGTATTACAAAGCATCTCTGCGGATATGGTCCATCAAACACTAATGGAGGCCAGATTTGAACTGTGGTGCACTTTAATCGAACAGTTTGTCATGTGAGCAACACACAGCTTCTTTAATTATTCAGTCCATCACTGCCTTTCACTCTCCACCTGCTCTCTGATGTGCTCATGAAGAGGTTGTTTTTTTAATTTGTCTTCTACATAAAAAAAATCCACATCAAGCTGTTTGGATGGAAACCAAGCTTGTGCATATCTCAGTGTATTTCACACACGGTTGTGAGTGTGTGTGTGTGTGTGTGTGTGTGTGTGTGTGTGTGTGTGTGTGGGTGGGCAGGTGGTGGACTGGATCTGTTCAGAGATGCACTTTGAGCTGATGGAAGCCAACAGCTGCCTTACCCTTTTACAGAGTGACGTGGTGGTGGGTGAGAACGGCCCGGGCAGGAATGTGAAGCGCTCGGCTGATTCTCCCTCTGCGCCGGGTCCTGGGAGCGTGGCTCTATTTCTATCGGTCCGTCTATTGATCTGTTCCTATCTGTTTTTATCTGTTTCCGTGGGTCTCGGCGCCCACTGGTTTAATAAACAACAATCAGGTACACGTTAGACAATCAGAAGAGTTCTTCCTAAATCAACAGGTTCAATTAGATTTGGAAAACTTTTCTACCTAATATCTAGTTTTGTAAGCGTGGTTGTCGGACTCGGCACTAAAGAGTCTAACACTGCCTTCACTAATTCTCAGTCCCGAACCACGAACTATATATTTTTTTATTTTATTCCCATTGTCCGCATTACTTGAGCTTATTTTAAAACTGGTGTACTCTGTCACAGACATATCCTGTTTATGACAGAGTATGACAGCTGTATATACCAGTGTGTGTGTGTGTGTGTGTGTGTGTGTGTGTGTGTAGGAATTTTTTAATTGACAGATGAATCAAAGCCCAATTTAACACATTTACGTACACTCCCAGCCTCAGCTTCCAGTCCCAGCTCACTGTGTGAACATGTGTTTGATTGTGAGGACAACAGTTGGTGTTATTATTGATAATGAATGAGTGTTGCAGTTGTTTTGAAGACTGTGATTTTCTTAAACTGCTCCAACATGAACATGAATGACTTTTTTAAACTAAGTGCAGTTTTTCTCCACAGGCAGATAAGAAGAAGAAGTTTTTCGTACTTTTGCTCATCATCTCGTTTGTTTGAGCGACACTGAATCAGTTGCAGTTGGATTTTAAGAGTTTGATCAAAATTAAGCTTTTACTTACAAGATTGTTGTGAGCTGGGAAGAGGTGTCAATATAAAATGAGGGAGTGTGTTTTCATCTGAGATTGTTAGTCAGTGAGGACAGTGAAGGCCTTTCAGTTGAATAGTGATTAGTAGATGACACCTCACTGAGTATCTGTAGCTTCAGTTAGTGACATGCAAACTTCTAAAATGTCATCTTTGAATGTGTAGTCGGCTTTGATCTGAATCAGGACAGAGTTTAACTCCTCCTCAGATCATGATGTTGTAAAGAGTCCTGATCACCACACACAGACAAAACGCTTTTACTAAATAATAAATAAAACTTCTTATGTATATTATAAGTTCAGGTTTTCTTGCCCTGATGTGTTGCTGATTTTCTTTTCTTTTTAAATTATATTCTTTTCATCCATCATGTTTAGAAATATGCAAGACTGAGGCACAGCTGTGTGTACCTGCTGAGTGATGATGTATTTCACTGAAGGTCCTCAGCTGACTTTATCAGTTTAGTATTGATGGGTTGTTACGACCCTGTGGTGTTTCTGGGAAAAGTGGAGCTGTTAAACATGGAGGGGTTTTGTTGTACGAATTTAGTTTGTATATTTTTGGATTTTTTTTTTTTTTTTTCCTGTTAAATCAAGCATTATGAAACTATCAGTAATGTACTTGTCTGTTTGGAAAATACTATTTATTGATGTGGATTTGATGATTTATCATATGTTGCCAATCACCAGTATTCAGGTTGGAGTGACAGTGGTTACCGTGCAGTAACCTGTGATTTTCGTGCCACAGACCATCCAAAGAATCATCCTCTAAAAAAAATCCTTTAATGAACTTGTTTGCTTATTTTACCTTTACTCCAGAAAACAGAACTGTGCTGCAGAATATATATTATTTATTTATTTATTTATTCATTTTCAAAAACATGGATTTTGCAGCTTTTAGCTAATAACAGAATCAGTTTGTTGATTTTGGCTGAATTGTAATCGTAGACTGTTTATAGAAGGGACGAAGCTAACATGACGTCAGCGAGTTCAGCACCGCTCTCATTGGAGACCAGACTGTCAATCAAACTAACCCCACCCCTAAATCTTTCAGATGGACCACCAGATCCCTGAAAAGAAGAGCTAACTTTAGTTAATGTCACCAGAACGACTTACTGAGGATTTCAGGATTCAAAATAACAATTTTTGGGTTAAAGTCAATTGAAGCCTCTAGTGGCCGTCAGGAGTATTGTACTTTTTTTCACTTCTGCATCGACCTCATTTTTTAGACCTGGTTGCTTCGTCCATTTCTACATACAGTCTATGATTGTGATCTTTGTCTACTATGTGTTGTGTTATCAATAATGTATTTTTTCGGAAAAGCCACATTGAACATTTGTAACAACAGCGTCATGTTACAACAAGATGAGGACGGTGCTCTGTGTGATGGGTTGTATGCTTGATTTTATGGGCTTGTAATTTAAGAATAATCATCATTCTTTTTTTTTCTTTTTTGTGCAGAGAAAATTTTGGAAAAAATAGTGATGATGGTGACAAGATGCTACTGCAATTTTTTTCTGATTGTTTTTTTTTTAACTCCTCAGCCTGTGTGTGATTGATGCAACTGTACAGGTTGTTATACCCTCAGACACCTGAAGACCTTTTTAATTGGGCTAGTGATCACCATCACTTCCATAGTTATTACATTTAGGATTTTATTCTGCAGACTAATCCTGTAGATTAATAATAATACGGTGGTTTATCCGTTTATCTGCTGTGTTAGAGCATGCAGGGTTTATAGTTATTAATACCTTCAGGGAAATTGCTTCATATCAAATTGAATTAACAGAGGCACAGTTTTCTTCAGAAAGGGTCCCATTTAAATGTTGTACGTCCAAAAATACGATTATATGTACATAGGTTGTTTGTTTTAAATCTCTGTGGCTGTGGAATAACCTGAGTTACTTGTACTTCATGAAGTGAACACACACACACACTACGATTTTATTTTACATCAACGATTTATGTTCAAAGGAACATTTTTCACACTTTTTAAATTCATTTGAAGCTGCTGGTTTGTGCTTTTTAAAAACATGTATTTGCCCTTTGAAATGACTCATTACTAACATGCATGATGTCCAATATTTATATATCAGTGTTTGGATGAAAGGTTTCCATTTGAACTCTTAATTAAGTTTACGATAGGGGAAGAAAAAACGTCTTAAATCTGTTTCCAACCTGATTGCTGAATTTAGTTGTTTTTGTCGTGATATGATTGTGGTGCCTAGTTTAGCATGCACTGGTTTTCTGTTGTTAGTTTGCCGAATATTGTACAAAGCGTGTGGATGCAGTCACATTAGTTGTAACTGTTGACAGTTTGGAGTGGACTGCTACAGTGAACATAGGAATTAGAAGTTAGTTGAACTTTTTTTTGTTTTTGTTCAATCGTTTGCAACTTCATCCCCAACAACACTGCAGTATGATGCTTACACTGCCCTTCAATAATGCATGATAATGAGATCCATTCCCACTGAAACTCTTCTGAGCTTTTCTTCTGTAGTAAAAACACAGATGACACATAAATTATTAACAGAAGAAAAAAATCAATCACTAGCTGTAATACCATCATGGTTCAGAACAACAGAGCGAGCGGTTGATGGAAAACCTGCTGTGATCTGTTCATCCAGGTTTGTTGCAACACCTTCAGTATTATTGTGAAAGTTCACCGTACCCATAGACTGCATATACAATGGATGAAGCTAACGTGACATCACCCATTGTTTGATGTTTGAAGCCAGGAGTTTGGTTCTTGAACGTCGCCATGTTAGTTGTTTGAAGCCAGAAGTGACCATATTTGGATATGACAGAGAACTGAGGCAGATCTGACCCTTGAACCTGAGGACACTGCCCAGTGTGTATCAAACTAGTCTTTAGCACTGCTCCTATTGGACACCCAACCTGTCAATAAAACTAACCACTCCCCTAAATATTCCTCATTTACACTAAACTCATTTTGAACCCTGATATCTATTTAGTTTTTTGTTTTTGTTTGTGTTTTTTCAGATGTGCCACATTACTCATAACAAGAATTAACTTTAACAAATAACTTGTGGAAAATATATTGACTGAGTATTTCATAATTGATGATCAGGATTTTTTAAATTGAATTGAATTTTTTGGAGCCAGCTCCTAGTGGCTGTCGAGAGTATTGCACCTTTTTGCACTTCTGCATTAGCCTTATTTTTAAGCCCCAGTTGCTTCGTCCATTTCTTTAAACAGTCTGATAATAACACACAGCAACAGTTCCAAATAGGACACAGTTAATGTCATTACTAAATTTGAGACAGTCTTTAAATTATTATATATTTAAATAGAAAATGTTGAGCATTCAAGGTAAAACAGTTTTCGTGTGACGCCTGAACCGAGGCTGGACTTTGTAAAAAGCAGTCCAGGAAACTCACACTGCACAGTGAAGGACGTAAACTTGAGATGTGTGAACAGGAATAGAATGAAAACGAGTCAATATTATGTTACCAAAGTACATTTTCTGTAGAAATTGAAATCTGAGGCAGAGTGAGTGCTACATATCCTGTATAGAGCAAATAAAAGTCTAGCATGCTCCTAAATGACTAGTGTGTCACTACATCACTTCAACAACTATACTTAAGAAAGCGTGTCCATTATTTTGTTGGCTTCCTCATGAATATGCAGCAGTGTTAACTGTATGTTGGTGATTCAATATAATGGCTAATTCTGTCATGGGCTGCAGGAAAAGACAACCCAAAAACAACAACATCAGGCAGGTTAAATAACAAAAGGCGAGCTTGAATCGACTAAAGCTGATACAAAAAAGGGAAAAACATAGACTATTTACAGAATGGACGTCTCTGTCAGTTTGTCGACTCACATTTTGAAGCCAGGAGACCAGCATTTGAACATGTTGTTTGTTGGAGCCAGAAGTGACCATATTTGGTTTATCTACTTAATGATGAATGTTTTTCAGACCAGATCACTGAAAAGAAAAGTTTTTCATGATTGAAAATGAAAAATTTTGAATTGAAGCATCTAGTGGCCATCTGGAGTATTGCACTTTTTTTGCACTTGTGCACTGGCCTAATTTTTAAGGACCCTGGTTACTTCGTTCGTTTCTATATACAGCCTATGAGAAAAACCCAAATAGGGTAACAACAGGCAACAAGAACAATCAGGATATAAAGAGACACTAGGAGCATGGGAGGTTTAATATGGGGTTTAACTACAAACTGGCAACAGGTGGAGGCACAGATCTGACCATATACAGGAGGAGAACAAAAGACTGAACACTGGGGAATTAACACAATAAAGCAGGAAAGAAATTCTGAAAACTAAAACGACAAAGACAAAGAAACATGAGGGTAACAAGAAAAACAAACAGCATAACACATCCAGTGACACAGCAACACAGGATAACATCATAGTGGCACAGCAGCTGTTGGACCTGGCGTCTGATTTGCGTCCAAGAAGTTGAACCCGACAACATCATCCACTATAAATTCTGTTGTTTAACTCGTGGCTGTTGCTACGGTCAATAAAACCATCCCAGTAACCTTCCTTACACTTAAAATCCTGAACTGACCAGTCATTGTAGCCACTCGACAAACAACAGACCCATGTGTTTTTGTAACGCAGCGCTATTTTAAACTTCAACGCTCACTTATTAGGAAGAAACGAGTGTGTGGGCCTTTCCATGAGGAAGGCTGTCGGTGGGCACGAACGCCTGCTCCTCGGAAACAAGATGTAGGTTGATTTGTGTTTTGAACTTTCAATTCCTTTTGCTGGAGTGTAGGTGTGAGTTCAGTTTGAAGCAGAGAGCATCCAAAGAGAAGGATTTGCTGGGATCAGATCTCAGAGAGGAGACAGGATGGTGGTGGTTATCAGAGAAAGGAGTTGGATGGGTGAAGAAAAATGGATCGAACCAGCACTAGGGATGAGCTTTCTTTGATGATGGGTTGATTTTAAAGAGAGAGGGGGAAGGGAAGGTGAGGAGGTCTTGGAACAGGAATGTTTTTGTGGGTTAAATTATGATTTTACATTGAAGTTTAATTTCAGTTGACCAGTCAATCTGAATACAGAATGGACAAAGCTGTCGTGATGTCACCAGTTGGTTTGTTGAAGCCAGGATTTCGATGTTGCCATGTTGGGGTTTTTTTGGAGACAGAAGTGACCATATTTGGGTATGAAGGGAGGAGTGAGGAGGCGGGTCTGACTCTAACATTTATCGTGCGAAAAAGATAAGATCCCTGAAGGGAAATTAGGGCATATGTCTGATGTTCTGGAAACCACGGCAACCCCTCCTTCTGCCATCAACAGTGAACGAGGTTGCAAATACTGCCGCCTCTTTCCTGTGTCTTGGTTTTTATCTCAGTACAGGGCCACAGTTGTCTCATAAATCTCTGGACTGCCACAGACGGTGACGATAAGCTCGTCCTCCCTTTCTGCTCCTCGGTGACATCAAGGAATCTCAACACTGAATGGTTTTCGCAATGCCATCCGACGTGAATCTTTTGCTCAAGTTGACACTTTTTTCAACTATTCAGGCCTTTGATTTCACTTATTATGTAATTGCACCACAGGAGAAATTGGCATTGTGAACACAGCTAAGTGAGAAGAGCTGATTTTAGCTAATGACATCAGATGACTTGTATTGACGGAATTTTTAATGGTTATAAATGACGATTCTTGAATTGAAGACAGTTGGACTTTTGTGGAGCCAGCATCTAGTGTCCCTCAGGATTATTGCACTTTCTTGCTCTTACACATTGGCCTCACTTTTCAGACCCGGTTGCGTTGTCCATTTCTATATACAGTCTATGGTCTGAAGGTGTCTGTGCTGTGAGGGTCAACAATATCATTTTGTCAAAGTGGAGCCTTTGATGATTGGACAAAGCAGCAACACTTATCCTGTTCAATCTGTATTTGCACATTATAATATCTAATAATTCTACTTAGTGTGCCATCAAGGTTTTACCCCAACAAGACAATCTGCTCTCTGAAATATTAATGACAATCCCCCCACCCCTACTGTATAGACATCAATGTATATTGTGTATGGTTTTTAAGGCCTTTTCAGAGCCTTTTTTCTAAAAACTGTTCATGGTTGTATTCTGATTATTTGGCTTGATTGCTACAAAGCTAACTATCATCTTGACTGTTTCAAGTGATATAGTTATTTTACAACACAGTTTTTTTTTCTGTTTTTGTTTTTCTTTCTCAGTTGTTTCTAAGGAGATTAATAAAAAAAAAGTGCGTTATCATTTTACATCGTGTGTTTGTGTACTTTTTGTCACCTGTCATTGCTTTCCAGTTTTATGACTCCTCTTCAGAAGCAACGAGGAATTTACTATCATTATCACCATGCTAATCATGTTTGTAAAATGCAAGAAATGTATTGTCATTGCACTAGACAGTGTCTGTAACCCCTACACTCGCACTGTCACCGCCTCGTCCAGCGCTGTTAGACAATGAGCGGGAAGAAGAGAGGGGCATTCCCCGTCACTTCGGTCAATCTGCCTCAGCACACACTGTTCCATTAGAGATGCTCTAACTTAAAAGTGTGAAAGTTGGCTCGGCTCTCCTATGACCAAAATAGTCGTGATGGCTGACAGCTGCTGGCCCTGCCTGGAGACTACACAACAACACTGAAGATTTCACGAAGGTGACGTTTCAAACAGAAAGTTGGCACGATGGTATTCTGGTGAAGAGTCGAGAAGTTCATTTTTTCCAAATGAGGAAGTTTGAACAAAAACTACTGGACCTCTTGAGAGTACTGATAGTTTAGTCTGGTTTACACTGACAAAATAAGCTTTATTCTTTATTGTGTTAATCTAATTTCAGGCAATGTCGCAAATCTGTTTCATTGACCATTCATTGATAAGAAAATGACAAATTCTGGTCTTTGTAATGTAATGGTTATTGAAGAAGTCCTCACTATTATGTTTACTGAGAGATCCTGAACGCTGAGGCTGTTTATACGTCTTTGATTTACACTGCAGCCATGTCAACAGGGAGCACAATCTCACGTTTCCAGCATCTTGTCGAATCCAAGCCAAGAAGAACTGAAGCTGTTTGAGAGCAAAGGGAGGCCAGTGTTATATTACTAAAGGCAGTTTTGTGCCAAAATGCTGCTAATTTACTACAGCAGAAGAAGGGAAATGCTGCCAAGAATAAGCATTTATCATCAACATAATGAGGATTTCTGGTTTATTTATGAGTCATGCTGAAATAACACTTTCATTTCTTATCATTAATATGATTTTACTGGGGTGACACTGAGAATTTATATTTTTCTGCAAACAAAATATCTCAGTGTACGCACCACACTAAAAAATGTTGCGTTGTTTTTACCCAGAACTGGGTAAGAATTGGACTCACTACATGCTGGGTTAATTTAACCCAACAAAATGGACTGTTTTTAGCCAACATTTATGGTTTTTACCAAAATATGAATTTATTTTGTTGTTTTTACCCAATATTTAATTGTTTTTATCTAACCTTAAACAACCGTTTTTGTTCGATCAATTTAACCTAGCATGTAGTGAGTCCAATATTTAGCCAATTCAGGTTAAAACAACCCAACATTTTTTAGGGCACATATGTGATTACACACTGAGATTAATGTCCTTCAGTGCAGAGCTTGGTAATTCAAAGAATAAAGGACTTCATCAGCTTTCTAACAAACCCAGTTTCACTCATTCCCCACAGCCAGCCACTGAAACTCTGCAGCTGCATTAACCTGCCTATAGGCATCCATCAGTAAACATGGCCTCACCATCTTTGTTTATGTTCACACACACACACACACACACACACACACACACACAGTTCAAATGTGCTTAACGTGCCTTCTCCCAGAGAACTAACCCACAGACACCAAAGCACTCATGTGCACAAAACAGTGAGAGCTGGTACAGAAAACACAAGTCGTGCAGATCAACAAACACCAAATAAAACAAATACAGCAAAATACAACAGCCCAATACATGCTGTCTGTTAACCTCACAAGTCCATATGCTAAATATATCTTATCAGTATCAAAAGATTTGAAATAAACACAGGGTCTGAACCTGTGTCTATGATACTGAAATGTTTCTGAACAACTCATTAAGAAGTGTCATTACTGAAGAGAGGTTGAGCGCATGATAATTGTTACCAAGTTAAATGTCATAGATCAGGATTTTCACGATGTAATATTGCCCTGCACATCATCAGTACACGTTGGTGAGAACTAAATCTCAAAGAATAAAAAAAAACACGAATGGATGATGTAAATTCTTTCTTTCAGGAAAATTCACCAGTTTTTATAAACCTCAGCTGATGAGAGTTGCGTCCATAGACTGTTTATAGAATGGACGATGCTAACTTGAGGTCACCCGTTGGTTTCTGGACTCCCATTGTGAAGCCAGGAGTTTGACATTTGAATGTGGCCATGTTGGTTGTTTGGAGCCAGAAGTGACCATATTTGGATATGAAGGGAGGAGTGACCCTTGAACCCCAAGACACTGTCCAATGTGTCTGAGACTTGACTTTAGTGCTGCTCTCATTGGAGACCAGACCTGTCAATCAAGCGAACCATGCTCAGAAATATTAATCTATTTGAAGCCTAATATCTACTAATATCTAACCTAGTATCTATAGACCGCCAGATTACTAATAAGAAGAGCTGACATTAGAATGACTCATGGAAAAATGTATTGTGTGAGTATTTCATGATTGAAAATGACAAATTTTGAATTGAAGTCAATTGCAACCGTAAATTTTTGGAGCCAGCCTCTAGTGGCCATTGGGATTATTGCACTTTTATGCCTCATTTTTGAGCCCCAGCTGCTTTGTTTTAGACACCATCATTTCATTTCTGTTGTAAAAATGCATTTTAACAACAACAGTTTCAACACCACCTTTGCAAGATCGGCTGAAAACCAAACCGTGACCCAGAAAGTGTTTACAAGAATGGGAAATGAAACCCTGCAGTGAGGACTTCCACGGTTCTGTGAGGACTGTCAGGAGAGCATCAGGGTGAATTTAGTCCACGTTTTACACTTCAGGAGGTACAGTATTTCAGTGAGAGAATCGCCAAGGTCAAACGGCATCAGTTTCAGGCTGCCACCGGTATGTGAACGAGAGACAGTGTCAAACCTCAACCATCTCCCGATGCACACACCCTCTCCTATTTCACAGGTCATCACTTCTCTGCTGTGGAGCACCACCCACGTTAAACTTTGCACTGGTTTTCACCGAGCAGAGAACAAGATGCCCGGTTCGACCCAGGACTCTGGGGAGTGGAGAAAACAACAAGAATCAAGAGTTGGTTCTACAAAGACTGTGTGAACAAACTGCAAAATAAAACTCATTGGGTTTACTTCAACAAATACTCACCCAGAGGACAAGCTGAGCATATATTTAAATGCAGTGTTTAATTACCATCAACAAACTGTGTTTCTCTCCGAATAAAGTTTTTCGTAAGTTTCTCTTGAAGCCAGTTGAAGTTTTTTGGAGCCGTTGGGATTGCACTCCTGCTTTGGCCTCATTTTGGATCCTCACTTACTTGGATAACCAGTACCTGATCCTCACTACCACTACTAGTACTACTACAGTGCTGCTTGCTACTAGAACCTTGTCCTGAGTATGTCCTGGAGTCACAGCAGTACTTTCCCTCGTCTTGCAGTAATTCTGCATCTCGAGCTCATCGTCATCAGGCACCATGTCAGTCTGTGTCTGCTGCTCTGCAACCTCTTTGGCCATAAACTAATCTGCACTTAGGATAGTATACCACGTAAACCATTCCCGTCTCACGTCTTGAGTCCAGTTTTCTATTTATAGGAATAACACACTGACCCAAACTTTTGCATCCTGGAAAGGTTGTGGTGTCTCCCTGTCAGTAATGAGTGTTAAGCATGGCATCTGTTGCTCACTACAGCTGCTGTCTGCACTGCATATGTCTATAACTCCTCTGGCACATGGCCCTCCATAAGCAGAATCCATGTCAAACAGCATGCGTCACTTTCCTGGGTAAAATGTCTTGGAGCAGTGAACACTTTGAACGCAGACACCCTTATATTTGTGTGGGTGTATCCCACACACTACAACACACACTACACACTTGTTGATCTTGAGAGGGGCAGTAATCATATCTGGAGCTCAAAAGGCTCTTAATGAATGACAGCAGTGAGCAGCTGATTATGTACCTCCGTCATCTTGTAATAACTTTATTTATAGATATTTTTCAAAGTGCAAAATAGATTTACAACAGAGACTTTGATTATTTTCGTAATTTTTCTTTATTTTACCCATTTTTTTCTTCCTCTGTCTGAGTTAGTCATTTATAGAGAGAGGTATGCTCATGTGTGATAGAAGCTTTATCTGTGTAGTCCATATAACATGACAATATGTTAATTACAATTCTGAACACATGGTGAAATCTGGTGAAAGCAGCTCCCAGAACAGTGAAGTATGAAAATGATTTTTGAACCATTTACATAAATCCACAATGTTACAAACAGGCCTTAAAGGATCCGTTCATCCAAATCACAAGAAGATACAGGACCTGTAATTACTTTCTGTTTCAGACTGTCCTCCCATAATAAAAAACAAAAAAACAAAAAAACAACCACACAGGGAGCTTGTGCCAGCAGCATGGTTATGTGTTATTGTGACAACGCCCTCTTGTGGCTGTGGTAATTATGACAGGGGCAAAAGAAAAGGGCCAAGTGTCAATGTTGGGACAAAGATGAGGTGGATGGATGGGTCAACAACTCTACAGTAGAACATGGACCATGAGGACGGCAGGACGCACTTGTAGTTTTGGAAATGAAAAAGTCCTGTCTCTGTGGAAACAGTGTGTGGATTCAGGATGGTGATAGGACATGAGGACATGCTGCTGTCTAACAACACAGTCCCATTCATTAAGAGTGTCTAACTTTTAAAGAAAGGTATGGTGACCCTGAAGGCAAACGACAATGGCAGATCAGAAAGCACACAAGAAAACAAAAAGACACACAAGAAAAGTTTTCTACCAGAAAAGGAGTGACAAGGATCTGGGTTGAATCCTTTTGTCTTGTCTTTCGAAATATTCTGTTGAGAAGCAACTACACAAATTTGGGAATCAACGTGAAGAGAAAATTAAGAAGATGCCACAAAAAGAACATTACAAATAGATACAATGCCCACATTAATAAACTTTTAAATGTCATTATAAGCCTGTTACCTTTGAATGCTTTGCATCACTACTTTTTTGGACTCGGGGTGAAGTTCAGTAAGTATCCTGGGTCACTTAAGTGTACGTATGCGTATACATCTGCTCACATAAACAGTTTGCTACATTTATGACAATGCAGCATAGAATATCATGTTTAATTAAAAAAAAGAAAATTAAAAAAGCTTTATCCCTGAATGAAATCAACATATCAAGAATTAAACAGCTATAACCACTTTATCTTCACTATAAACAAACTCAAAACTCCTACTTCCTTGGGGTCTTTATTTTTAGATGATGGCGCCATCTGGTGGTGAGAAAAAAATACTAAACTTTTGCTGTAAAAAACTCAAGAAATCTCTTCATCAACTTGAGGAATGGGTAAATAAGCTGGTATACAAAATAAATATTTCTAAAAAATAAATGTATGATTTTTTTTCTTTCAGTAATGGTCCTCCCATTTCTTCCTAATTATAATATTGATATTTCTCAAATATTTATTTGTAGAATATACTCAGTACAAGGAAATACAGTTTAATCGTTAGATTTTCAACCTCCAGTTTTTCTTACTTCTCGAGGTGTATTTTTAAGAATATCAACTATTTACCAAATTATTGAACAGCTTCTTACACCTGGCAAAAAATTGTTCTTCTTTAAAAAGATTTAAGAGATGCTTAAAGGATGTTTAGTTTCTGTTTCATTACTTATTTTCAGTGTGTTGTGTTGATTAAGTATTTTTAACTTTTACGCATAGCACCATGTATTGTTACTCTTGTTTAGGAGGAATGTATTTCACTTACATTTTGTGTTTTTATATTCATTGTTAAGTTGTTACTTTAATGAAAGGATTATCTTCTGAGTTAATATTGTGATCTTCATGTTTGTGAAATGTTCACATTATTTACAGAGGCTCCACAGGGTTTGCTTCTACTGCTTCTACTTCTTCTGTCAACAGTCTGTTTATTACTTCTTTGTAACCTCTGTAATGTTTGCATCTTTTAAGTGCAGCTATAGTCCAACCAAATATTATCCTGCTTAAAGGCAACGGATATCTACAGACTTCAAGGATAAGGCTAGACATCCTTGTGCTTTTGTAGTTATCAAAAAAAATCTGGTGATTTTGAGTTTGTAGTAATCCAAAATGATTTATTTTAAATAATATGAGGTAGTGTGAACTGAGGGACTGCAGATGGGGCCATTGCACTCCCCAGCTTGCAGCCTGCCGCAAATAGGTTGGCGGAAGAAGAAGAAGAAGAAGAAGAAGAAGAAGAAGCAGCCAGCAGAGGAAACACGTTAGGTCAGAGCATCAACAGAAAGCCGGCCACCGTGTAGTTTTACTCCTATTAACATGTCTACGATCCAGAGTCTGAAGGTGTTCATCCAGCAGCGGCTCACTGCCACAGTGGAGGAGGTGATGGGACACTTGGAGAGAACTTTAACTGAGTACGAGGAGGAGATGAAGAGCCGCCATCTCCAGCTGCTGGTGTCAGCACCTCAGGAGACGCTGCAGACGGCAGGTTGGTTCAGTGACGTCATGTTTTTCACGTTGTTATAGCTGCACGAAGTTACTGAGTTAATTAAACTGTACATACACACACACACACACACACACACACACACACACACCGACACAGGCAGTCTCCCGCTCACTGAGGTGAACTGAGGTGGATCAGAGGGAGACACACAGATGCTCAGTCTGTACAGAAAAATTTAAAAACACTAAAAAAAATTGGTTACAGACCCCGTCGTATCAGTGCGCAGTCTGGTTTCATTGTAACAGTGATGGGAATTTCGTCTCTTTTTGATGAGCCGGATCATTTGGCTCAGCTCACCAAGGAGAGCTGGCTCTTTCATTTCATCACTTTTATACCACGAGATCACTGATAAGAAGAATTAACTTTAGCGAATGACATCAGGATCACTTGTGGAAGTATGTCATCATTGAAAGTTCCGATTTTTGAATTGAAGTCAATTGGAGACAGTTTTTTGGAGCCAGCATCTCGTGGCCAGAGTATTGAAAGTTTTTGAACTTCTGCTTTGGCTTCATTTTTGAAGTCCTGTTGCTTCATCCATTTTTACAAACAGTCTGTGAGAATCAGCTGGAGCACTGGAGCATAGGAGTCAAAAAGAAAAATGTATTGCACAAATCAGCAGGGGTTTTTTGTATTTTATAAAAGAGTAATTACAACAACCTTCCCAAAAATCAAAAGCACAATATATAAGTTTCCAAAACAAACAAATACTCAAGCAAAGTTTATATATACTGAAAAAATGTATTTAAATGTAGTACATAAGAATTCATACTTGGTCTCTGTCCAGCACTGAAAATAAAATCAAAATAACTTTTATAGATTTAAGTGTTCATGGGCGGCGATAGCACAGAGATCGTCCTGTCCTTCTGCCACATTACTACAGGGGAGCCTGTCACAGGGCTGGAGAGCAGGTCGTCCATGAATCATAAGGTTGTGGGTTCGGACCCTGGCGCACTCAAAAACAGATGAAGATATACAGAACAATAACGGATCTTTCATTATCAGACCATCTGGGAATCTTCACATCCCACTTGCCAGGTCTCATGTTGCTAAATCAAAGTCAAGTCAAAGTCAGCTTTATTGTCAACACTACGATCTGTAGGACATACTGAGTATTGAAATTAAATTACTCTCAGACCAAGCAAACTGTTAACATTAAATAAACCTATAAATGTGGTAATCAAAGTTTGTTAAAATACATACTTAAATAATTAAATCAGCTACATGTTATTATACAATAAACTACAGCTCTGCAGTTATTGATCTGTAGTATGAATGTACAGATGTCGCCATCAACCACACAACATGATTTACATTAACCAAATAAAAAATTAAAAGTTTCTATAAAACATCACATTGTTTGATCCCATCATGGCCTGAATGTGAACCTGGTGCATGCTCAGTGCTTCACTGATTTTTGAGTTAACTTCAGTTTCCATATTTTCCTGTAGCGGTCCAACAGTTGGTGGTTAAAGCTGAGCTCTCCTCTGAGCAGCAGCAGTGGAGCTCCGGCAGGGACCAGGGGAACCCAGAGTGCC
>OOFC01041473.1:0-12797 GCA_900323345.1 Pseudochromis fuscus | reverse complement strand
TCAGTCAGTCAAACTTTATTAATAGAAAACACACCAACGTTCTGACAACTCCGTTCACTCCACAAACAAGCTAGTACATTCACAATAAAGTACCGTACGTACCGGTAGCTCTTACCGGTATTTGCGCCGCCTTCATTGAAAACAATGTATTTCCAACTCCATTTGTCACAGTTCAAAGCTACATGAACAGCTGTTTGATTTTTTTCTCCGAGGTAACGTCAGTGACGTAGTTTTATCTTTTACCAACAGCAAGGTACAACAGGAAGTGACACATTTTATCACCTAGTTAGTGCATCACAAACGTGGAGGGAACTTTTTCCTGATTCAGTAAACACGTAAAAGAAACAGTCTGATACCGCTACGGTAAATCAAACGTTAGTGCAATCACAATATACACCCCCTGACTACGGCAGCCATAATTAACCAATATTGATCCATATATAAGGAGCATCGGATTATAAGGTGCACTGTCGGTTTTTGAGAAAAATAACGGCTTTTAGGGGGAGCTTATAGTGCAGGAATTATGGTAATTTCAGTCACCTCGCCTTTCACCTTTCCTCTCCATGAAGAGGATATCCTGCCTCTATCTGAGGCCGGCTTGTATTAGAGACCGGACTTTATTTCTCATTTCCTGAATTAATTAGGTCAAGAGGAGCTACTATGCTCATTTTGCAGCTTCATATTTCCAGCCTTGCCATCTTCCAGAGTGTTTTTTCTAATAGTAGTTTTTTTTTTTCTTGATAATATAATCAGTATTAGAAGGTTTTGACCTTATAATGTAAAGTGCTCTGAGATGACTTTCCTGTGATATGATGGTACACAAATAAAATTCAATATAATTTTATGTAATTGAGCTGCTGAGCTGTTATTATGCAAATATCAACACATTAGGCAGTTTTGCAAACAGTGATTTAGTCATAGTATTTTTTCTCTGCAGTGTTAATATTTTGTTCCAAGATATAAAAATATAACAAAGTTATTGTAAATGCAAAATGCGATGACATATTATCTACCCACAGTAACTGAATGGTGACTGTAATCTTGCTGCTTTCTTTGCCCGTCCACCAGCAGTGGCTCACTGAGTGAGGACCTGGGTCGGAAACCAACGAGTTGCCGGTTCAAGTCCCAGCCTGGACGATGCATAGAGCGTGGAGAGGTGCCAGGAGACTTCTGAGATACCCTTGAGCAAGCGTTGTACTGTGTAATGCATGAACCTTTCCTTTCACAGTATCCACTTTGGACACTGTTGTGTTAAAGAGTCGTAATATTTTCGGATAAAATAACAAGACAGATATATTGTAACATTTTCAATCTTAAATTGCCTTCAGTATGTAAGCATGGTGGCAGGTTAGAAGACATGGTGACAGTGCTGTGGAAAATGGTCAGTATCCTCAGTGGCCACTTTGTTAGGTACATCTTGCTGGTTGGTTCCCCTTCTGCCTTCAGATCTACCTTAAGTCTTCATGGCATAGTTTCAACAAGGTGTTGGAAACATTCCTCAAAGATTCTGGTCGATACTGACATGATAAGATCACGAAGTTGCTGCAGATTTGTTGGCTGCATGTCCAAGATGCCAGTCTCATGGTGCTCTATTGGACTGAGGTCTGGTGACTGTGGAGGCCATTGGAACACAGTGATATTCAAGAAACCAGTTTGAGATGATTTGAGCTTTGTGACATGGTGATTTATCCAGCTGGGAGTAGCCATCAGAAGATGATACAGTGCGGTCATAAAGGGATGGACATGGTCAGCAACAATACTCAGGTACGCAGTTGGTGCTCGGGGACCCAAAGTGAAGTGCCAAGAAAATATCCCCACATCATTACACCACCAGCAGCATGAACCGTTGATACAGGGCAGGATGGATCCATGCTTTCATGTTGTTTACTCTTCTGAAATACTCAGATCTGAGTCTCAGATCAACAACTCTAACAATATTGTGAATTGTTTGTTGATTAGTGACAAGCTGCATAGGTCAATTCAAAGTTACTTCAGTGCAGACAACTATTGAAGCAGAATGTTGATTTACAGTGTGAAAAACCGCTAAGTGTGTGATTTGGTGGATATTTCCTGTTTGACCGGAAATACTTATTTTTTGAAGTTCACGTGAATCAACGTTTTTTGTTTTTAGCTTGGATGTTGTGCAAAGCAGCGGCTGAAGTCCACGATTTTCCATTTCTCTTCCCTTTCTGTAAATATGAAAGTGAATAAACCACATCCATAGCACGTCTTCATTGGAAGCTTACACTTCACAACAAACACGGTGGAAGTAACTTAAATCCCTTTTCATTGTCTTTTTGATGCATAAAGGCATTGAGTTGCTGCCATGTGATTGGCTGATTAGCTTAGTGTTAGCACCTGAACAGGTGTACCTAATAAAGTGTCCAGTGTCCATTTTCTTTGATAGTGGAGTGTTTTGAAGATGTGCTTGAAGCTGGTGGTGATTATCAGGAATTAAAGGCAGCTATTTAGCAGCTAGTATTGTTACTTAGCAGGTACCAGATAAATTGGTGCTTATTATAATTAAATGGAGAAAGTGGTGGTGGTGCAGTGGTTTGAACTCCTGCCTCACAGCCAGAAGGTTGTGTGTTTACACCTCTGCTGAAGTTTGTATCTTCTCTTTGCGTGGGTTTTCTCTGGGTACAGTCATTAGATGATGCCGGAGGTGTGAGTATAATCATGTATGGTTGTTTATCTATTGGCCCTGCAATGGACAGGTGATCTGGGCCTCTGGGATCATCTCCAGCAACCTGATTGGATAATGTGGAGAGATGGAGCAAAGGGTCATTGATGCAGTGATGTTGGAATTGTTAAAGGAGGAAAAATGAGAAAATTGAGTATTTGTGCAGTGAAAACCAGTTCATAAATTGACGTCAGTATCAATCAGAGTTTCCGAGAAAGAAAACTTTTTTTTTTCTCCCAAAGGAATCAGCATTCACCAATCAACTCTTAAGCAGGCAAGTAATGAGAGACTCTCTTGTTCTCTGCAGAGCACATCAGAATAATTACTCTTCCCGTTGCTTTATCGAGCAAGTGTCCATCCTCCAACGTGCTCTGTGAAATTAAAGTGAAATGAAGCTGGAAGAGATGAGATCAGTGCATCTGCGAGGCCACGCCGCCTGTCATTTAGTGTCCTGTATCAGGTCACGCTTCACCTGCACCCCTGCTTCTGGGTGTCTCTCTTCATTTACTCCTCATGATAAGGTCCTCATGTCAGGACTACAGGAAACATGCCTCAGTTCCCACCGTCCTTCACTGTCATCATCCCGGCTAATTACCACAATCACACTTGTGACTGCCATCCAGCTAACCACCGGCATCTGAGAGCTTTCTCTGATTCTGTTAGCGCTAACTAAGCTAACGTGTCATGTTGTTTCTGGACTGTAAATCCACTGAAGAGAGGGCTGCTACAGTAAACTCTGAGAGCAACCACATCTGACCCACACAGTGGAGGAATATGTTATACTTTTTTTTAAATCTGTGGTTAATGATGAGCTCTTTGGCCTTGGATCAGATGCTCAGGTCCTGCTGTAGGCACCAACTGTCCTTTTCCTTCCTGCATGCATGTACAGAGCTGCCAACTCTCAGGCCTTTGGCCTGAAACACACTCCTCCTCATGCTCTCTTGCTAGCTTAACAAATCTTGCACCAGATAAAGAGAAGTCGCAAGGCCTCTTCTTCATGAAAAATACAGTTGTACATGTTAAAAAGGCTTCTTCTACACACAGCAGAGGTATCAAGCCATCCAGATTTTAGGTATGTATATATACATATGCAGCTTTGATTAGGTTATCCAGATGCATTGGTTATTAAATGTTTGTGTCAGTACAGTCCGAGTCCGATCCATAGCATATATTATTGTTTTAGGTCTGACTTCTTAATAGGACTAGTTGTTAAAGATCCATTATTCTCAGCACATCAATCGGGGATATGCTCTTGGGTGGAGTGGAATTTGACAATGATCACGTGGTGCCACCAGCCTGCCACATCAGCAGTTGTTTGCCCCACACATCATTGGGTGTTTCAAGACATTATTTCTTTGACCCGCATAACGTGCGTCGTGGACTCATGGATGTGTCCACCACAAATGCACTGATACCTGCGCTGTGGATGAATGCTACATTTAGCGAGGATGAGCGTGAGTAAGTTAAACTATTTTACTGTCATGGCTGTTTTTTTTTACACTGACTGATGTTTTGAAGTAAAAGCAGCATAACACTGATAATACTAGCTTACCTTATGTGAATTTGTATTCAGCATCAAAGTACATCTTTGTAAAATGTATTGTTATAGTTCATGAAAGAAATCCCTTTCATCTGCTCACTGCTGATCCTTCTTTCAGCTAAATATGGTGCAAATTGTTTTTTGCACATATTGCACTTCCTGTTTATCTTGAGGATATGAGAGTCATGTGTAATAAAATGACACCACGCTGTAATCCTAAAGCAGACACTCAGGCTCTAAGAGAAAAGCCAGTTTGTAAAATGTCTTGGTTTTATTGAGTGAATAAATAAAATAAATAATCCAGGTCATGGAATTGCACAGCATCCTCTTTACATCAGCACATGAACTGTGTTGAACCAGATCAGGCTGAATCGATCTGTATCATGATTTGGGTGTGAATCGTATCATATTGTATCGCAAAATGCCAACAGGTGTCTTTAATCAATCGGATGTGAAACATTGTATTGAGATGTGTATCGTATTGGCCTCATAAGATGCCCAAACCTTTTTACTTTAGCAAAACCATACCACCATATCACAAAACAAAAAAAAAAAATTATGTTCTGTGATATGGTTGATGGACGTTTTGTTGCTTCAGAGACATTTACTCAGTGAACATGATGTTGTGGTTGCTGTTTGTGTTCAGTTGTAGTTTATATATGTTTTGTGATGCTTGTTTTTGGTAAAATTGGTAAAATTGTTTTTTGTAGGGTGACGCCAAACTTTTGAACGGTAGTGTGTGTGTGTGTGTGTATATAACATGTTATAATTTCAGCATCAATGCCCACAATCATTTTCACAGGAATAAATCCATAACCCAGGCATAAAGTCATCATCCTCATTAATTGACAATCAAAGAAGACATTTTGAGAAAATTGAGAAAAAGTGAGTTGGCAGTGTGAAGCTTATTATTATTATTATTATTATTATTAATATTATTAATAAATGATTAATTTTCTTAATAAACGCCTTTTCTCCAAACTCAAGGTTAAATTCCAACGATTAAACCAACACAGTAAAAAAACAGATAAAAGGTGAACAGAGTAAGAAATGCACCAGTGCAAATACAGAGAGGATACTGACTGAACAGGTGAGTTTTGAGTTGGGATTTGAGAAGAGGAAGAGTCAATATCACAGATTTCTGGTGGGAGTAACTTCCTGTCTCTCTCTCCAGAACTGATTTGAGAACGAACCAAAACCTCAAGACATCCACAGCTTCCCAGGTGGTTGGTTGCTGATAATCTGTGTTCATAAAGAGGTGAAAAGTGAATTATATCAACCTCACATGCGATCTCTGTACATCGTGAACAAACCTTTAAAAGAGATGGGGAGAAAATGATAGATCTCTCCAGGGTGCCTTGCATTCAGCCTAATATAGCGGGTAAAGTGATGTTTATTGAAGTTGGGTATCTATAATTTACAGCAAATACCCTGTCATTTTCAAATGAACTGCAGTAAGAGCAGCTTCTGTGCTCTCCTCTCCATCCCTGTGATGTTTGCACTCTGCATATTTTATTATTTCCACTCTGGTTTGTAAATGCAGTGAAAAAAAAACTCCAAACAAATATAAAACCTCATCACCTTCCCCCTCGTGCAACTCCTGTCCCCAGCTCAGCAGCAGGTGAGAAGTACAAAAACATGAATAATGGGAAGTGGGAGTGCAACACACAGTCGGTCACTGCGAGAAACAGGACGTAATGAAGCACTACATCTGCAGCTTCTCCCTCTGGAGGGCCTCATATTGTGTTTTAGTGTTGTCTAATAGATAACCTGCTTTTTAAGTGCTTGCATAATTGTGAATTTTGTTGTGGTGATTCATCAAACCAACACATAATTGCATTTATATGTAATTCTATATTTCAAAGCAGCAAGGCTTGATTTCAGGACTACCTAACCAAACTTCACTGTAGTCTACAGTCCATATGATTTGTTTCTTGACTCGTCTGCTGCTCTTTTACTGGTCAGTCCAACCAAGTGAAGTGGAAATAAGATGGCATCACTAGAGGGCAGCGCAGTTGATGCAAGATTATGGCTGTTCTTATACTGCATGAACTAATATGAAGCCGTAACCAGTTTAAACATTAAAGACGTGAGTGCATCAATCTTCTTGCTTACAGATTGATATAAATGTAAAATTAATCACACAATGATCCAGTTTTAATGTTATTAATCACTTTACTGAAGCATAGTGAGATTCTGGCGTTGGCGTGGGACTATCCCTTATACCAGACTTGTTAGTGTAATGTTGCTTGTGGGAAAAACCTGTCAGACAGCACTGATACCATGGACCGTGGAGCACATCTAAATGTGGTGGAGCCCACTCCTGCTACACACAAACACGACGGTAAAAACACAACCCTAAAAAGCAGCCAGCTGACTTACTGTGGTTACAGTGATGCAGAAATCCTGCTACTAGGAGAAGTGTCTCATACAATAAAATGTAATATGAATGTTAAACTCACCACTGCTTCTTAATTGCTGCCAAAAAAACAGCCTCCTTTGGTCATTCAACTGAGTGAAGTCTCTGGTAACCTCCATCTCTCTCAGTTTTGGAAAATATTACTTAAACCTCGAACACTGAGAGTATCACCGGTGATACAGAGACTAGCATAAACTAACTTACTGTAATTTCTCAACCATTTGCAGTAGTGACGTGATTCCAGTTGATTCTTAAAGCCGACAAGTGGAGTGTTTTGTATATATTACAAACATTATAGCAGTAAGGCAGGGGAATGGAGTCATGCTGTGTCGTGCAGCGTTTCATACATATTACCTACATTACGGTAGTGTATGGATGCTCCGCTTGTCGCTTTCAGAATCAGCTGGAATCAAGTGGCAGAAGAATTACGGTGATTAGATTGACACGTCACTTCCTGTCAGCAGCTAAATGTTCATGGTAAAAGGGTTAATGCTTTCTGATTGGTTTGTGGGTGGGACACAGCAGGCCTACGTGATTTATTTATTTACCTGGTGTTTTTTCACAGCTTAATCTTTTACTTTCTAAATTTTTTACTTTTTTGGTCCATTTTTGGTGGGGCCTGGGCCCTACCGGCTCTACCAGTTCTGCAGTCCATGACTGATACAGTTACAGTTATTGTGAAATTACACATTTATTTTCTATATTTTCCCATGATGCCATAAAATAACTAAAATGTCTGGATTTCCTTGGTGATTGGCCCTCTTAAAGCCATAATCAGATTCAGGCCACCTGGATTACAGCACTGAGAAGATCGTCGCAAATGCATGATTCACTGGAGAATCTTGCCTGTGATTGGACAGTCATACTGCAGGACTTCTAAGGGCTATCGTAATGACTTCCATATGCCCACAAAGCTCTATTTCTCCGCTTTATGGCAGTTGTTGATTTTTTTGATATCCCAAACGGTCTAGATGTTATGGTTATTAGAAATGTGCATGTTAAATCCTGTGTGCAGATGTCAAATCCAACAGTCATAAGAGGGTTAATGAAGTATATTCCTGCATTAAAGACCAGTGAATCCCAACTATTGACACTTTTCTACAATTGTCTTGTCTCATTCTGTAGTGAATTAAAAGAAAATGAAGGACGACCTTCAACAGTTGTGAAGAAGTTAATCATATTGCATCACCTTAAAATGAATCACTTCATTTCCTGTTCCATATATTATCTACTTGGGCGGCTGTGGCTCAGGAGGTAGAGCAGGTCACCTATGAATCATAAGATTGTGGGTTCGATCCCTGGTTCCTCCTGTCCACATGTCGAAGTGCCCTTGGGCAAGACACTGAACCCTAAGTTGCTCCCAGTGGTGGCTAGCACCTTGCATGGCAGCTCGGTGTGTGATTGGGTGAATGAGTTGCCTTGTAAAGTGCTTTTGGACCTAGCTAAGGTCAACAATGTGCTATATAAATGTACTCCTTGTGATTAGTGACGTGAAAGTGAAAGCTGCAGCTCTGTTTTCTTCAGCATTCACAGTCTGTACAGGAAGTCACAGAAATACTTACTTCCTGTTCGACTCCTTCCTCTATTACAGAGGTGGAGAGTTTAAAATTAGCATGACCTATAAAGTTAAAGTATCCACATTATTAGAAAATACACCACACTGAAAGAAATTACAATGTTCCCTTAACTATGACAGGGTGACCAATTAAACAGCTTTGTAAGTTGATCTGTGATCTCACTTCCTGGTTTAATGTTCAAATTACATTAATCCTCATGTAAAGTTGGCTGCAGTAAATCAGCTGATCAGACTGGACTGCAGGTCTGGTTCTTTATCTACAGAAATACAATCAAAATATTAATAGTTAAATCCACAGGGAGAGGAAGAAAATACAAGACGATGGTTTTCATCATTGGTGATATTTAGATTGTCAAGGCTTCACATCTGCACAGATGTTATTTTAAGAATCCTCACATCCCAGGAGCTTTAGTGTTGCTAAAGACTTGGAAAATAAACCTCAGCTGCCCAGTGTTCATACAGTAGATGTTGTGGAGTAGAAGACTTCACCGGGACCACATGGGTTCAGGATCAGAGGGACAGTCTTCAGACTTTGAAGTGATGTACGTCTGTGTGAACACAATTTAGTTTTTACTGTAGCATCATGAAGCACAACAAAACCAAGCTGGTGTTTGAAATCAAACTTATATACAAGTTCTGTTGTATCCTGTTGTGGGGCAAAAGTTCAGGTCCACCCTATAAAAACACATTTAAACACCTTTTACTGAAAACAAGTATCTGAACCAGCAACACATCCCCAGACCATCACACTGCCTTTCCTGTGTTTGACAGTGGGAGTGACACAGGTCTGTGTGTGTGTGTGTGTGTGTGTTTTTTATCATATAGCCTAAAATGTGTGTAACTCTGTGTTTAACATCTATAACAAGCTAGGTCTGTACATGGTCTTTGTTGTCACTGAAAAATCATTGGACTTTGTAGGTTTTAGGGATCGATCGATACCACTTATTCAGATCCGATACCGATGCTAAAAGAAAAATCTGATATCTGATCCAGTCATTTTGGCCTGGATCAGACCTGATACTGATCCAGTGGATCAGATCGGACTATCCCTAAGTAGGTTTTTTTCGCAAAGCGTTCTTAAACAGAAGAAATGTTCTCCGCTGTGTGTTCTGAGATGAATGAATCTTGGACCTTCATGAACTGAGATTGCGTGATTGTTTTGTTCTTACTTAACAAATGTGAGAATCAGAATCTTAACAATTGTGTAAGTGGGGTTTAAGAGCAAATTTCTTCTTACAAACAGTTGGTGAATGAGGGTCAATCTTTTTATTTGGTGTACCCAGATTTTAGACTGGTAGTGTACATCGTCACGCCTCCTTGGCCTAACAGCTAACGAGATAACGTCGTCATAGCTGATAACTGCCTGGGAGTCAGACACCTGCTCCTCTGAGATATAAAGGTATTTACATTACATTTACATTTCCTGAACGTTTTGGTTACAAACATTATATCCTGAAGCACATATAGAGCCATAATCCACTATAATCAAGAGTAATCAGTCAGTCTTATCATTTCAATCAGCGCTAACACTAACAATGATCAGTTTTGTATAACTTTTGGTTACGATTGCGCAATAGGGTTGACTCAGTTTGTGCTGGTGTCAGGGACCAAGCAGCCCAGGAATGAGGAAGCAGGGTTCTTATTCAGAATAAAGGGTTTTATTTACCCAAATAATATAAACCATAAACTTAACAACCAGGTTTATATAAAAGAGGTCAACAGAATATAATGCTACTCAAAATAAGGTAAACAAGACATAAACCAAATGACATAACCTAACCAACCTGACCTAACGTAATGACACAAAAGGGGAACATATATAGCGGCTTGGCCAAACCAAATGAAACACAAGGGGAAGACAAAATGAACACTAACTAAAACCTAATATCAACTGAAATCTAACTAAACACAAATTCCCCCATAGCCCAGCAAACAGGTGGCGCGGACTAATAGGCAGGCCACAGGATTTATTGCTGCTCCTCCCCCAGCCACACCTTTTGCCTCGCCAGGAAGGGACATCACCTAATACGGTAACTCAGAACAAAGGACAAAATTATAAACAGAAAATTCTGAACAGAAAATGTGCTTAACCTTACACTGTAAAAATGTGTGCACCCATTTAAACAATGTAGAGTTAAATAAATGAACTAACTAAACTAAACTGTTGTTGACTGAAGTCTGTAACTGAAAATGTTTGGGGTGTGGCTGCAAATGAAATAAAAAAATGCTTAAGTGAAACCTAGATGTACATTACCCTTCCTGGCTATGCTTCTGTGTGGTTGTGACCATCACAGCTGGCTTGGCTTGTTTCTATAAGTGATTCAATGGGTCCGGGACTGTGCGTTGCATAAAATACATTCAGCGTGTTCATGGTTAATCCTTGTAGATCACATGTTGTTCACTTCTTTATTCCATATTATAAATTTTTATATTAAAATTCAATCAAAGTTACTTGCTGGTAAGTTGTTGTTTTTTTAATCACGTGACTTTCATCTGACTTGCCCACAGCAACTTCAATTAACAGCATCCTTCCATCCAGCTGTCAATCAACCTGCTGTTAGTTCAGACTCTCACCAGGAAACACTGACAGAGTAGCAGCAGCTGTAGTAATAGCTGGATTTCCTGAACCTACACTGTGATTTTGTGGGAATGATTTCTGAAACATGCTGTCAGCCTATTGAGCATACACTTTGCCACAGATTGCTCATCTTCTTGTAAATGACCATGATGTTGGCATCTTCCTGTGGGGTGATCTTGGACTTCCAACAGTGAGTGATCAGGAGACGTGTGAGGAGGTGTCCCCCTCTGCTGGGATGCCATCAGGTCCACTGCAAGACCCCAGTTACCATGTGCTGCTGCGAGGAGGCACCACAGGAGTGTTGGTGAGGGAGAGGAGATGTACTGACCACAAGGCTTTACCCATCACTGGTTTTTCATTGTGTTTCAATGGTCCAATCAGATTAGTCCAAATGTTTTGTCCTGCTTACATATCCATATCATGTTTTTGCTGAAAATACATCACAATAGCGAAGTTAGATCCTCTGGAAATGTATGTTTCAATGCAACTTTAAATAGGGTTGGGGACCGAAATTTGATTCCAAGTAGGAACCAAATTCAATTTAGTGAGAACCGGGCACCCATAGAAAAATTATTATTTCGGTTCTGCTTATCGGTTCCTAGATGTGCTCATTTTACACAACGCCTGCAAATGGACTTTAGATATCTGCCAGGACCTGTCAGTTACGTATCCAACACGTCACGTGACGCCGCACGGCAACAGGAAATGGACCGGGGAAAGTGGTCGAAAGTGTGGCTTCATTTTAGTAGAGAGAGCAGCGTACGTGGATATAACTACGTACAAACTAGTGATGGGTAGATGAAGCCTCATGAAGCATTGCGGCACATTACCCAAACTGTATCAATACGTGTCGGTACTGTGTTGCTCAATACTGACACCTGTTGGATCTTACAATTGTTACAGGGAGTCCAGATGACAGACTCAGCTGACATACTGATTTAATGACCTTGTGTTCTGTGCTGGCAGCACATCTATCTTAATGTGTTGCAGTTATTGGTCCGGAGTCAGGGGCGAATTTAGTTTGGTATATTTTTCCTTTGTTGTGATTTTTAGTTAAGTTTTGGGGAGGACTGATTTTTGTTAAATAGTTAATTGTAGGCGTCTTTGGGCGCAGTCTCTCAGCCTATAAATAGGCTGGTTTGGAACCTGTGGGTGGCTCTCGTTCTCTCTCCAGCCTCTCAGTCCTGGCCTGACGGATGATCACCTGGCTTCACCCCCATGACCCTCGTCCCGTGTGTGCTCCCCGCTGTCAGCTGATTCCCGCTGACAGCTGTCACTGCGAGGTGCTCCGTACCGAGCCTGGTGACTCGGTAGCCGGTTTTCCTTTCGTTAGTTTTGATCAGTGGTCGTTTCCTGACCTGGTGGGACCGGCCGTCCCATTTTCGCTTTTCTTTGGTTTTGGTATAGGGTGGGAGTTTTTCTATTCGGGTGTCGGCACCGGCTTCGACGGCCCTGTACAGGGTTGGTCCGGTGCCGCACCCTTTTGTTTTGTTTGGCCGGCCTGCCAGGTCCACCTTCAGTCTGCTACTTTGTTTTTTCTTTTTGGGCACGGGAAAGGTAACCGGGGGTTATTCCTTAAAACCAGGAACCTCTGAGACCCTGAAGAAATGTTTACAAATAAATTGAATGCTAAAAGTTTCCTGTGTTTTCTTGTATCCTTTATAAATATGTTCGAGCCATTTCCTGGATCGTAACACCTTGCCATGGCGTAGAATTGTGTATGGACTGTATGGACATGTCCATACCGAACAATGACTGAAATGTCCATTATAGGGTCATCTATACACCCAGAGGGATCAGACTGCTGCATAGGTCCACGTTTGTTTATTATTATTAATTTACCTGAATGTAAAGACAAAGACATAAAAATCCTAACGATACCCATCCCTAACTTTAAAGTTGATTATATACATGTACACATATCTTCCACAACTTGACTGCAGTCGATGAGAACTGTCTGAAAAGTGAGGTGACTGTATTCAGCCTCTGAAAATAAAAGTC